>JAHWFO010035881.1:0-15122 GCA_023313115.1 Rhysida immarginata | reverse complement strand
ACAATGTATACAGTTTCTGTGGGCAGGCCTTCTGTCTAGGTGGTGTTCGAAAGACAGGCTCCGGCACTTGACCAAGATAGGTCTATTAACAAAGTAACTTTCATTGTTTCCATCTTGTATTTTAACAATCCGTGTTTTTTCCTTGGTTTGGTTTGGTTTGGTTTGTTTGATATTTACGTCCTTTTCAACTGCTATGGTCATTTTAGGACGGCGTTATCCGGGCCGCAAATTTCGCCTCGCACGAGTTCTTTAACGTGCAGCCGGCAAACGACTACACGGGACCAACGGCTCTACTTCCCTTCCGAAGGAAATGCGTGATCTCAGGATTTCCCCTGAAAAATCCTCGTCGTCCTCGGCCGGGATCGAACCCGCGTATTTGGGCATCAGAGGCGATCAAGCAACCACTGAGCCACCGAGGCTGATTTTTTTCCTTTGTTGGAAACAATGAAGGTTGCATTGTTGCTAGACCTATCTTGATCAGGTGACTTTTCGGTGCCGGAGCCTGTATTTCTCGTTAGCCTCTTGTAACAATGTATGACGTTTTCGCGTTCAGGCCTTATCTTTAGGAGGTGTTAGCCATGACCGCTTAGACATAAGGCCTGCGCATTGAAATATCATATATTGTTACATCACCATTAGAAGAGCTAATTTACGATTTATTATTGGTAGTAATGCGAATAACAATGCCCTTCTAATGAAGATGTATCAATGTACGAAATTTCAATGCGCAGGCCTTATCTCTAGGTGGTCACGTAATAGCACCACCAGAACGACCTAACAAACTTTTATTTTTTCCACGTTCAGGCAACACCTCCTAGAAAGAAAGCCAACCAACTGAAACGTCAGACATTGTTACATCATCATATTTCTACCATTTTTAATCGTATTTCTACCAATAGTAAGCCCTACATTTGGTCGGCTTATGATGATGTAATAATGTAAGACGTTTAAGTTGTCTGACTTTCTTTCTAAGAGGTGGTGGTTCAGGCCTGGTAGCTTCTTGGAGCCCGTGGTTGAATGCTTCCTCTGTCAATGCGTAGTCAAGTAACAATGTAACTTTCATTGTTTCTATCTTGGATTCTAACAATCAGTATCTTTTCATTGTTGAAAATAATGAAGGTGGATTGTTGGTCGGACTGCTATGGTCAGGTGACTTTTCCGCGTCAGGGCGTAACACCGAGACAGAAGGCCTTTGCGATGAAACGTAATACATTGTTGCATCATCATATTTAGGGCATTGTTATTCGTATTTCTACCAATAATAAGCCATAAATTTGCCCTAACTATGATGATGTAACAATGTATTAATTTTCAACGCAGAGGCCTTCTCTCTCGGCGGTTATGGTCAGAGCCTGTCTTCTCGTTGGCCTCGATGAAGGACGCATTGACGGAGGACGCATTGCCACGCGTGTGTGAATGAGGCCAATAATTTCAGTAACATTAGATATGTACATTTTGAATTAGTCAGAATCTTACGGGTAAAAAATTATAAAAATGATAGACAGATTAACAGTAATTACTTGTCTGTAATGCCAAATGTTTCCTATCTGTTCTCCATATCCACGCCTTCTCCACATTTTCCCAACATCATACAATATATATTCTTCTAAGTCATCGGTGTGCTTATAGTATACAGCATCTTCTAATGTAATACACATAATAATTGTATGAGAAAATTTTCGATCTGGCATTTATAAACAATTTCTCCATATATTTAAAATTTTTCGTTTATTTAGGAGAAATTCATTGTATAAAAATAATAAAGCTAATGATCAATCTTACCTTTACACCAGGGATTAAATAAAATGTATACGCCGCTAATAATATATGGCACAGTCGTATAAATACCAGTCTTGGATGCAATGGAAAATCCTAAATGCCACCTAGCTACAATAGCATCTGTTTGTAATTAGAAAGTTCTGCTTTAAAAATGAGCAACACTTGATGATTCAAATAAAAAATATGTTTTATGCTACAGATACAAACTTATTTTCAAAAATCAGATTAAATTATCCATTATTAAGTACCGAAAGGTGCTTTATGCTGTCAGTGTGGGGAAACGTGTCTGTCTGTCTGTCTCGCCGGGAGTCTGTCTCTCCGGCTGTCTGTCTGTCCGTCTGTCTGTAACTCAAACTCCTCCGAGGCTGTGAAAGATTTTCAAAATCTCTTTTCGTTAGTCGATGAATATGGTTCATGGCACGAACCAGTTACAAATATTATCTAAATCGGTTCCTTGGAACATGGACAAATGGTACCTCTATTTTCCCGCCTAGCAATTTTCAATGGTAAGATATATTGAGTAATATATCAAACAAATCGTAATGACGAGATAGATGCGGTTATTCATTATTATTTTCGTCAGTCGATGAACATGGTACATGGCACGAATTATTCACAAATGCTATCTAAATCTGTTCAATAGCACGCGCACAAATGGTACCTTTACGACCCCAACTAGCAATTTTCAATGGAGAGATATATTAAGTAAAATATCAAACAAATCGTAATGACGAGATAGAAGCGGATATAAATTACTATTTTCGCCAATTAATAAATATGGTTCCGGGAATGAACCACTTTGAAAATGGTTGTAATCGAAACATTGGCACGTGCTTTAATGGTACCCTTACGAAACCTTCAAAATTTTTCGATGATAAGATATGGCATGTAATATATCAAAAAAATTGGGATGATGTATCATGAATGAATATAAAGTAAAACTAATGCTAGTCCAAATTGGTTTCAAGGAACCTGGTTTAGTGGAACCATTCTGGTTTTGTGGAACCATTAAGGTTCATTGGAACTTTCAATGCTAAAATATGGCATGTAATATATCAAACAGCTTGGAAGGATGTGTCATGAATGAATATACAGTAAAATTAATGATAGTCCAAATTGGTTTCAAGGAACCTGTTTTAGTGGAACCAATATGGGTCATAGGAAATTTCATTGCCAAAATATGGCATGTAACATATTAAACGAATTGGAATTAGGTGTCATGAATATAACGAAAAATTACTGATAGTCAAAATTGGTTTCAAGGAACCTGGTTTAGTGGAACCATTCTGGTTCATTGGAACTTTCAATGCTAAAATATGGCATGTAATATATCAAACGACTTGGAATGATGTGTCATGAATAAATATAACGTACAACTAATGATTGTCGAAATTAGTTCGAAGATACGTGGTATAATGGTATCTTTATGGTCCTTTAGAAACTTACAATGTTAACATAGGGCTGTTTAAAAATATAGTTCCGCGAATGGTTTAGTTTAACCTTTCGGTACTTGGTTATGTCATTCCTTAATGGTTTATTAAGTACCGAAAGGTGCTTTATGCTATCAGTGTGAGGAAACGTGTCTCTGTCTGTCTGTCTGTCTGTCCGTCTGTCTGTAACTCTAACTCCTCCGAGGCTATGGAAGATTTTTAAAATCTGTTTTCGTCAGTCGATGAATATTATCGTCAGTCGATGTAACATGGCACGAACCAGTTACAAATATTATCTGAATCGATTCAATAGCACGTGCACAAATGCTACCTTCACGACCATACCTAGCAATTTTCATTGGAGAGATAAATTAAGTAATATATCAAACAAATAGCAACGAAGTGGATATAAATTACTATTTTCGTCAATTAATAAATATGGTTCCGGGAATCGAAAATGGTTGAAATCAAAATAATGGCAGGTGCTCTAATGGTAGCCTTATGACACACTCAGATGTTTTCAATGATAAGATATGGCATGTAATATATCAAACAAATTGAGAAGATGTGCATGAATGAATACAACTTAAAATTAATGATAGTCGAAATTGGTTTCAAGGAACGTGGTTTAGTCTAACCATTATGGTTCATTGGAACATTCAATGCCAAAATATGGCATGTAATATATCAAACAACTTGGAAGGATGTGTCATGAATGAATATAACGTAAAATTAATGGTAATCCAAATTGGTTCAAAGGTACGTGGTTAATGGATCATTATGATCCATTAGAAACTTACAATATTAACATAAGGCAGTTTAATATATGGTTCCGCGAATTGTTTATTTTAACCTTTCGGGACTTGGTTATGTCATCCTTAATGGTTTATTAAGTACCGAAAGGTCCTTTATGCTATCAGTGTGAAGAAACGTGTCTGTCTGTCTGTCTGTCTGTCTGTCCGTCTGTCTGTCTGTAACTCTAACTCCTCCGAGGCTATCACAGATTTTCAAAAACTGTTTTCGTCAGTCGATGAATATGGTTCATGGCACGAACCAATCACAAATATTATCTAAATCGGTTCATTGGCACGTGCTCAAATGGTACCTCAATTTTCCCGCCAAGCAATTTTCAATGGGAAGAATGTTAAGTAATATATCAAACAAATCGTAATGACGAGATGGAAGCGGTTATTCATTACTATTTTCGTCAGTCGATGAATATAGTACATGGCACGAATAAATCACAAATATTATATAAATCGGTTCAATAGCACGTGCACAAATGGTACCTTTACGACCCCACCTAGAAATTTTCAATGGAGAGACATATAAATTAATAAATCAAACAAATCGTAATGACGAGATAGAATCGGATATAAATTACACTTAACGCCAATTAATAAATATGGTTCCGGGAATGAACCATTTTGAAAATGATTGTAATCGAAACATTGGCACGTCCTTTAATGGTACCCTTACGACACCCTCAAAAATTTTCAATGATAAGATATGGCATGTAATATATCAAACAAATTGGGATGATGTAACATGAATCAATATGACGTAAAATTAATGATAGTCCAAATTGGTTTCAAGGAACCTGGTTTAGTTGAAATATGATGGTTCATTGTAACCTTCAATGCTAAACTATGGCATGTAATATATCAAAGCAAATGTATCGTAGCAACTCTGATACAGCTTAGAACTCTAAAGTATTTTAGTAAATATTACACAAAAAATAATATTTAAAAATGCTGGACACAGATTGATATCTTGAATATTTTACAACCTGAAGTTATTAAAATAATTTTTCCATCAAGTAATTAATTCCAATTATTATTGTTAAAAATTTGTTTATCCAAATTGCACTTTCGTATTTTCCTTTTAAATATGTTTACATTAAAGTCGAGAAGCAAATGTTTGTTTTAAATTTAATTATCATTCATATACCTCAACTGATTTTTTACGTTAATTTAATCACCTTAATAATGTTTTCGTAGAGTTTGGAATCTTTAATTGTATATAGACTTCCTAAATTAATTTCTTTTTTTTTCTGTATTTCATTTTTTGATTTAATTTTTTAATTTTTTGGCTCTTTATTATATATTTTATGTTAATTCCCGTTGGAAAATAAATAAATAAATAAATAAATAAATAAATTGTTAGACATATGCTATAATAGTAATTTTTCAATTTTAATTATAAGCCACTTATATTGAATTGTTTCATCGCTATTCAATCATTTAAAAATTATTAAAACTATATTCAATGCCATCACGTTGTTTTTATAAGGAAAAAATAGTAAATAAAAATCCTAAATGATATGCTTTTATGATTAAAAAAAAATATACAAAGTTATAATAAATTTTTTTTAAAAATTTAAAATAATACAACACTGACTGAAAAGTTTTTTTAAATTGCAATGAATTTGAATATGTTTATATGGAAATAAGTTTTGTCATTTTTACTGAAATCTGGGGGTCTAGGCTGAACTCATCGACAAGCTGTCGATCTCGACAAAATCTAACCGTCGATAAGTTGCATATTACACATTTATACACAAGTTTACACGTATGGCTAGATGATATACACTGATATACACAAGTTTACACAAATTTACACATAATTTTACACTTTATCCTTGTATATACATAAATACATAGATAAACACATATCTGTAGACACACTATATTATTATTTTCACAGTTCAAGTTTCGTAGCACAAGAGAGTACTTCATGATGTAAATATTTTTAAACAAGTTTTTGTTAATATTTTTAGAAAATGTGTATTCTTGAGCTATGTGTATTTAGCCTGCAGGCCGGAAACGAAGGAAAAAAGATTTTAATAAGAAATCTGTTGCTAAATTCTGAAATAACGATCGCCAAGTTCATAGTCGACTGCTCTTGAATTGTAGACAAGAATAAGACAGTTGTCGATCCTCAAAGTCTACACGAGAAAATCGACGGTGTAGAGTCTGTACACTGTAGACTCTGTAGACAAGTAGACAAGTCTACACTGTAGACTCTGTAGACACTGTAGACAAGTCGTGTTCATGCTAGCTCGAATCGACAAATGCGTCATTAACCACGTGACCATCGACACTTGTCGACAGTCGACTGCTTGTCGATGAGCTCAGCCTAGACCCCCTGTTTTACTGAAATTAGTTTTGATAAAAAAAAAAAAAAATAATTATTTATTTTCTGAAAGATGTTTGTAAAATAAATAGAAATAATAAAATAATTAAATAAATTGAGATATAATTATAAAATTTCTGTTTTAAAAACGATACCCATACATAGGAAAACCCTTCATAACAAATCCTGGGTGAGCCTACCAATCGCAGTGTACACTGCGCGAGTTGGCTTCAAGCCTCAGAATTGAAAAGCTTAGGAAGGGCATCTCCTTTTATTCCTACCTCCATGACTTTGCCCTAGTATAAACTTCTTAAAATTTTTAAGACTGCTAAAAACCCAAATGAGATGAAAAAAAGTTGATAAATGATGCCCTGAATGTAACAATTAATATACAGCATATATGCATAATTTAGTAATTCCAGAAAACATCAATATGCCAGATTAGAACAATAGAGAGTTTAAGTTACACGTCAACGTGAAACGCCAGTGACGTTTCAGTACGTGAATGACGTTGCAGAAACGTCACTTCCGCATATAATCTTCAAGTTGACAAGTAGAGTTCACGGAGCTTCGTGTAAGACGCGAGTGACGTTTCCATTCAAAATCTATAACAATGATCAGGGCTTTCTTCTATTGTTGTAGGCTATGCATTAACAATAATATTTCAGTTACTTAAATTGGTTCTGTAGGGCCTTAACATAACTAAAAATACTGCGCATTTAAATGTACAAATAGTACATAAAATAGTTTCTTTACTTTAACTATTCATATTATTTTGTAATATGAATGAGTAGTGCGTAAATTCATATAACTTTTTAATTTTATTAAAATATTTTAATAATAAATTTTATATTTCAATAAAAAATATTATCATAAATAACATCTTAAATAAAATTTTAAATATTGTAAAACATTTCAATTTTCGTCTTAAAAATTATTTGTTGAGAATTCTTTTTAAGGTTTTTTTCTTTCGAATATTATTATATTCCCTCATTATGGGGGCATTAAATGAATTATTATTATTATTATTATTATTATTATTATTATTATTATTATTATTATTATATATGTTTGTTGTAATTTTCTTTTCTTAATGATCCTGTTTTCGGGCAGCTGTCTTTTGGAGGTTATCTTCATTATATAAAGATTACTATTTATTATTTTACTAATGTTTGTTCTAATGTGTTATTATTTTGCTATTAATATTATAATAGATTGTTAAGTTTCAATATTTTTAAGTCTTTTTACATCTGGGACTAATTTTTTCTCTTCCTTTGTTTTTTTTTTTGTTTTTGTTTTTTTTTTTACTTTTCTGATCTCAGGCTCAATCTTGCCGATTATTTAATCGTGCAACTATAGCTATTGGCTATTAGGCTTGATGTTTCTTCTTTATTAATTTAGGTTTTAGTAACCCGTTTTGGGCCTGTTGGGGGGACTCTCTTTGAGATGTCGTACATTATTATTACTAGGGCGGACTGCGACTCGCGAATCGCTTTCTTGACCAATAATTTAGAGCGAACCGTTATTGATTGTTCAGAAAATGACTAACTAAATTCTTTAAATTGATATTAATTTTTATTGTTGAAACAATTTCATTTTAAACTGCGTAATTTGGCAAGTTCTTCACGCCTAACCTTCCACGATGCATGGTTGTTGATATTAATCAACCGCGGCTTTGCAAATGCCGGTTCGATCAATAAACCGTTGATGGTTCTCACTCGTGAAAATGCCACGTACGACAAGCCAAGTCCAAATTCTGAATCACCAATGTCTATGACTGCTTTATCAACAGTGATTCCTTGTGCTTTGTGTCTGGTGATTGCATAGGCTAACTTAAGCGGAAATTGCTTACGCGTACAAGATACTCCTCCTTTTTTGAAGCCAACGGCGATCGGTAAAATGGGAACTGCTTCATTGGTTAATGTTGGTCCAGTATAGGTTGCGAATTTGACGAGAATGCACATCGGCAGTTCATTCAAGTGGTTGCGAGTTTCAGTTGGCGAGTAGACAATGTCGACAACCACACCAAAAAGATATTGTGATTACGCTGTGAACTTCGAAATTTGGCCTTAAAAATCGAATGTGCAGAGCAAAATTTGCGAAGGGCTTCGCCGTATTTTGTATGTCAAAAATTCTATTTGCACGCGCAATGTTTGTTTACGTTTTTCTCAATGCATTCCTATGGGAACAATTATTCCTCGATGGTAGGTCGGATTTGAAAATTTTTTTTTTCTTGACCATCACCATGGTCATGCGCATGCACGTGCAAATTTTCATTGTTGTGACTATTACGTGTCAAAAGTTTTATGCGGTCATCGAATTACACTTGTCGACTGTTAACAGAGCTTCGCTTACGCTTCGCTCTAAAAAAAACAGGTGATAAAAGTTCTAAGAACTCGATAAAATGGTCTCAAAAATCGATGGTGCAGAAAAAAATTTCCGAAGGGCTTCGCCATATTTTCTATGTTGAAAAATATATTAGCGCGTGCAATTGTTTGTTTACATTTTTTTCAATGCATTTCAATGGGAACAGCTAAATGGTGATTATTCCTCGATGGCTGAACCGATTTTTAAAATTTTTATTTAGTGACCATCAGGATGGTCATGTCCAGCTGCGTGCAAAATTTCATTTGTCTATGTTCTCTGGTTCAAAAGTTTTATGCGCACAAAGAATTTTGATTTTCGCCTGATAACAGAGCTTCGCTCTAATTATTATTATTATTATTATTATTATTATTATTGTTGTTGTTGTTGTTGTTGTTGTTTGGGGAAACCAAACTCAGATCAAGTCCGGAAGCCAATCCCAGAGGCAAACCCAAAAGAGGGCCAAAAGGACTCAAATGCAAGGGAGGGAAAGTTACGCACTCGTGGGAGTATTGATGTTTAGGTGTAGGAATTTCCTTATTAATATTATTATTATTATTATTATTATTATTATTATTATTATTATTATTGTTGTTGTTGTTAAAATTTATTATCATAAATAAAAATATTTTTTAATATTTAATATTTTCATAAATAACTGTTTAGATTATTGAAATATTATAATCTTGAAAGAATGAATGAAATTGTTTATTCCTGAAGGGAAATCGAGATCCGAAACTGCTTATGGCACCAAGGCTGGACTGAAATACATAAAGCCACAATACCAAAAATGGGCCAGGAACAGTTAAAAACATCAATATCCAAATCGTCCAAACAATAAACACATAATTTTTTCATCTGAAAAAGATACACATTATTTTTTCATCTTTTTTCCTAATATGTCTTCCCAATCTGCCAATAAGCCCAACACGCTGTAGTGCCCGGAGAATAACTCCATCTACTTGGGGTCCAAATATGCATTTGCTATCAATGATCATTTGCTATTCCCAAGTCTTTAATTTTATATACCCTATTATTTTTCTTCTTTATCTTGAAAGAAAATGGGGTTGGTTTTCTTTGTAAGAGTCATCATTTTTCTTTTGGATAAATTATATTTTAATCCATTTTTTTAACAAAGTGCATAAGCTGTCAACATCTAACTGTAGCTCGTTTTGTCAATATGTGAGTTGATTTCTTTTGATAATTTTATGTCGTCAGCATAAAGGAGATTATTCATTTTTAATTTATATGTAAGCTCATTTATAAATATTATAAATAAATAAGGTCCCAACGGACTAACCTCAGGGATTCCTATTGTTTGTTTATATCCTTCCTTATGTACAGGGGGGTTATAAAATAAATTCGCCTACTCAGAGCCCTCTAGAGCCCAATCTAAAGAACCGGTTGTGATACAAATTGAAATGTAGGCTATTCAGACCATGAGGGAGAGAATTCCTGAAAGAAAAAAATTAGTGCAAATTCCACCAGGTGAAAATGTGGCGCTGTGGAATGGCAAATGGGGATTTTAAAACTAGTTTTATTGTTTTAAACAAGCAGGCAAGGTTTTTGTTTGATTATAGCATATGTTCGTTCTCAATATCGGCCTTATTAGCAGAAAGTTGATGCAGATTAGAAAGTCAACATACTCAGAATGGAACAGATTGGTAAAGATACCTATTCATTCATTATGTTCAGTGAAAAACTTTCACGAAAGATCATGGTTTTAAGCAAGAAAGAACGCGCACTGTGGTTAACGTTTTTTACCAGAATGATAGCAGCAGTCCAGCTGCATTGCGAGCACATCGTCGTCTAAAAGGACTGCGAAGAGGGTCCATGTCAGATACTGGGTAGCGAAAAATGATAAAGAAATTGGAATCGACTGGCGATTTGGCTGTCGCACCAGGAAGAAGACGGCGAAGATAGCAGACGAAGTTGTTGAGGACGAGGCTGTTGCAGTGGGGGACAGAGCTTCCTCTTCTCAACATTCTGCAAAAAGTGCTCGAGCAACAGCACGCGAACTGTCCATCCCTGCTTCAGTGATTTGCTTATCGATTTCTGGAGAGGATAATTGTTGATGACCTGTGGCCGTGGAACATTCTATGGTCAGACGAAGCACATTTCACTCCAGAAGGAACGGTGAACACGCAGAACTGCCGCATATGGGGTTCTCGCTCCCCCATGTCGTGCATGAAAAGCCATTGCATTCTGAATACGTGACTGTGTGGTATGGATTTACCGCTGATTTTATTCAGGCCCCTTTTTCTTTGAGGAAGTGATACAACGAGGTCCTGTAAGATGTTCTGTGACAAATGCATGGTAGTGTGAACTTCTTTCAGAGTGTGTGATTCCTGCCTTGCCAGAACGACGATGTTTGGAAACCATTGTCTTCTTTGCAAGATGGAGCACCTCTTCATACGTATTTGTCGACAACTGAAAGAACTGCTTCGTGCCAACTTTGGTGATGATCGTGCGATCGCCAAGATCATCATTAGACTTAGAAATTTTCCAGATGCGTGGCCTCCACGTTCTCCGGATTTGAACCCGTGCGATTTTTGGCTCTTGGATATTTGAAAGATCGGGTCTATCAACAAAGCGTACGGACTGTGCCTGAAAGCCAGCATTAGACGACATATCTCAGACATTTCCCGAGAGACATTTCATACAACAATTGATCATGCTATGCTACGCTTCCCACATGCCACCGACGCAGGGGGTGGACATATTGAACATACACTGAACTGAAGAGTAGCCACCCTTCACCGCTATAACTGCTGCTAGGCGTTGTGGCATGGACGCAAGAAGTGCGCGGTATGTGTCCGATGGTATGGCAGTCCATTCCGCTTGAAGCGCTGTCCACCGAGCTTCCAGAGTCTTACAGGTCCAGCTGCCGTATATGGCGATCAAAGTGCTCCGACAGATATTCGATTGATGTCCGGCGAATTAGCGGGCCAAGGGACGTGCCTTGTGGCAAGGTGCATTGTCCTGCTGGAACACATTATCACATTGGGGGAACATCGTGAGCATGCACGGGTGCACCTGGTCCGCTACGATTGACAAATAGCCACAGGCATTCAAATTGCCCTCTAGACGAATCAGTGGACCTAACTGCTCCCAACAGAAGATCCCCCACACATGTACACTACCCCCAGCAGCCTATTTCCAGCCCACAATAGCCTCCTGCAGTCTCTTTTCATGGCATTCACGACGCACTCGCCATCGCGCCCGTTAATCTTATGGAGCAAACGTTGACTCGTTGGAGAAGGCGACCTTAGCCCACACGTCTGTGGTCCAATGTCGGTGCTCACGTGCAAAGTCTAGGCATCGTTGACGATGACCCCTGGTCAACATGGGTGCAGGAACCATGGGTCGACTGTTCAGGCCCATCCGTAGCAGGATGCGTTCAACGGTAATGTCGGATACACGTCTGTTGGCACCACTGTTGAATCTGGTAGTCAGTTGATGGACTGTGGCTCTCCTGTCACCTTTTACGAGTCGTCGTAGGCGCTGCTCACCCCGTTGGTCGATGGCTCGTAACCCTTTACAGTGATGGCGTTGGGACGCGATTTCTGTCCCTGCTGTCCACTCTTAGTACACCTTCACTACAGAGGACCGTGAACAGTTCACAAATCGCGCCGTTTCGGAGATGGTGCCACCCTTGCTGCGATAGCCTATTACCATCCGTTTTTGGATGTCCGTTAAATCCGGACGTTTACCTATCTTGAGGCTCGTGCACCTGCCGTTTGATGCACCAGCTTTAAAGCTTTCTCAGCCTGTTATGCAAATTTTGCAATGTGTAATTTTGTTGGGGCGAACCATGCGTGTGCCTTGAAGGGGTGCTGGTCATTATTCATTGATATGACAGTGTATGTTGTAATCAAACAAAAACCTTGCCTGCTTATTTAAAACAATAAAAGTAGTTTTAAATCTCCATTTGTTATTCCACAGCGCCACATTTTCCGTTTGTACTATTTTTTTTTTCGGAATCCCCCCCCCCTCATCGTCTGAATAGCCTTATTTCAATTTGCATGACAATCGGTTCATTAGATTGGGCTCTAGAGGGCTCTGAGTAGGAGAACTTATTTTATAACCACCTTGTATAAGAAGGGGGAGTCAAATGAAAACCGCAAAATTGTAATTAAAATTCCAAATTTCGCCCAACCGTGTTTTAAGTCTGCAGATTCTTTAAAAATGAGTTGTAGGAATATCTGGTAGGTCGCAGGAAAGAAGAGACAAGCAAACAACGTCACAGCAGCAGTTTTAAGATGGCCACCCCACTTCAAACATGCACCAACGAAGAACAGCGTTCAGTTATCCGATCTTTGAGTAGTGTATGTCACAGCGGCAAGTTTATGAATGGAGTGTGAAGTTCAAAAATGGTATGACAGCCGTGTCAAATGCCCCTCGACCGGGTAAGGCACAACGAGTTGTGACGCAGAGAATATTGCAACAGTTGAAGCCTTAGTGTTTACCACATGTTTGGGCTACTCAAGGAGGCAATGGGTGAAAAGAAACTCTACTCAGATTAAGAGGTACAGCAGGCGGTGCACGAGTGGCTGCGCAGACAACCAAAAGGATTTTTTTCAAGAGGAATCTATGCAGTTTGTAAACGCTGGAAAACATATATTGAATGTAACAGAGACTATGTAGAAAAATAATTCAGTTGTTATTCACGTTTACTCGATAATTAAAAATTATAAAAAAAGTTTTGCGGTTTTCATTTGACTCACCCTCGTATTAATCCTAATATAGTTAGTTCTTTGATTAAGATAAGATTTCAAAATTTCAAGAAATTTCCCTAGTACAACAAATCCTTCCAATTTATCTATGAGTTTTTGGTGGGAAACCGTGTCAAAGGCTCTCGAGATATCGACATAAATGCGATCAATTTGGGTAGTTTGCTCAATCGCTTGATCACTTCTTACAAAGAAGGAAGCTAGGTTAGTTTCAGTGGAGTGCTTTTTTTTAAACCATGTTGATCTTCAGATATCCAGGGATCAATAACTTTTCTTAGTCTAAAAGTCATAATAAATTCACGTAAATTAGCCAAAATAGAGAAATAGGACAATAGTTTTTAACATAATGAATATCACCATTCTTTTAATTAGGTGTCGTTGTCGGTCTTCTCCGGAGGGTTTGAAAATATCCTCTGTTCAAGCACTTCTCAAAAATAATGAAGAAAAGTGGTTCGAAAATTAATTCACGGCCTCTCTTCAAAATAAATGAGGGTATTTCATCCGGGCCTGTTGATTTTTTCGGTCGTTAAAGGCCAACCGTAATTCCTCTCTTTCCAGAGGGTAATTAAGTACTAAGTTAGTATTTGAAGACCATTCTTCTTCTTTAATTTCAAGTCCTGAAATATCAAATAACTGAGGAAAATGTTTAGTGAAGTTTTCAGCGATGCCACTTTCACTAAATATCTGGGTGTCTTCATCGATACTCATACTAATTGGGGAATAGGTAGATTTGGCATTTCTATAAAATTTCCAAAGTTTTTATTATAATTATATATTAATATATGTTAATAATATTTATATATATTTATTTATATATATATATATATTCAGACTTTTTGATGTTTTATTTGGCCATTTTTAGGGGTTGAAATAAAAAATCAAACTCGCGTAAACGCTAACGTGGGAAAGCAGAGTTTCACGTCGAACTCTCCACGTTTTTCCGTGAGAGGCAACGTGAATGACGAAATGGAAACGTCACTCGCGTAGTGCACGTAGCTCCGTGAACACTACGAGTCAACATGAAGTTTTACGCGAAAGCATAGTATTAGAAGGAGTGAAGCATAGTGAAGCATAGTATCCTTCTAATACTATGGCGAAAGTGATGTTCTTGCAACGTTATTTATGTTATCTTGTAGGCCTCGCGTACAAAAACATCACGGGCGTTTCATGTTAGCGTGTCACTTAAACTCTAGTATTTCAATAATCTAAAAAGTCTAAATTTGAGATGAATTTTGTCTCCTTATAATGGGGAAAATTGTGTAATAATAAAACAAAATTAAAATTAAAATTAAAGTCACCAATCTTGAAAAAACTTTGGAGATGAAACCAGTCTATTGAGGATGTAGATGAAGTTCTTGTGTAGGTGATGTTGATAGGAGAAGACGGTGATCTTGAAGTACTGATGAAATTTTGAAGTGTTGATCCAAATTTTTGGGGTAAATTTCAAATAATAACGTTTTCGAGAATTTTTTTCTCATCATCAGTTGGTAAAATATTTGACAGTTGTAAACAGTTTAAATAAGAATGTAACAATTGATAGAAAGGTGATGAAGTTAAGTTGATTGTAATTGTTGGTTATGATTGTTGGCTATTGTATATTAGGGTGATTGTTAAAAAGTAGTGTCCATTTATTGTTTATTTCTATTGATGGTTTGGCTAAATTTTTGTTGTTTGTAATGAT
>JAHWFO010035863.1:0-13252 GCA_023313115.1 Rhysida immarginata | reverse complement strand
TTTTCACAGATGTTTCAGGAGAAAAATTCAATGTTCGCCCCTGTAACTCGGAAGTTTTCATATGTGGAATGCACAATATTGAAAAATATATAGATATACAAAGAGAATATCTTTTTTGATATAAAATTCATTTATCACATGAATAACAACCAAATTACTTTTTTATGTGATGAGAAAATATTAAATATCAGATATTTTAGGTTAATAGTTTTTTAAAAAAAAATTCTTATTATTTTTTAAAAAAGGAAGATATATAATAAATTTGTATTTAAAGCAGTTTTGATTGCATTTCGTTGTTTAAAAATAAGGACTTTTAGAAAATAATTCTGAATTTCTTAGATGTTACATAAAGAAAAAAATAAATGAGAAATATAGTGGTTCTTGAAATTTTAGAATGCAACAATAAGAAGGGAAGGGCTGCTATTTTATTGAAAAACTAAAATCAGATGAAGAAATCAAAAAACTTATCTAAAGAAAATAACTCAGTGTGAAACGGTTGTATATTTCACTATATGATAACTGAAAAAGAATAAAGTCATTTGAAACTAAAAAATACTGCAAAATCATCTCTAAATTAAAAACAAAAAGGGGGGAAGGTCGAAATATTATTAAAATGTTATATTATTTAATGTTCTGGAATGAAAATGAAATAATAAATCAAATTTATAAATTTTACGAAGAAATTAATGGAGCCTTATTGATGTAAAACTCTGGATGTTTAGCTACTATATTGATGTAGCTGCCATCTGGCGGCATCATCATTCGAGGAATCAGATTTGAACGCTCGCTGCCACACTATTCTTCTAGCCACTATAGTTCAGACTACCATAGTAATGGCGCCTGCAGTGTAATAACATGGAAGAATGGAGATTAGTTCCACTTTTCGCCGCCTACAAATTGCCCCAAAGACGGCGGCCAAATAAGCGATCTATTCATTTCATATCGTTGATGATAATAATATTAATAATATAATATTTGTAACAACAGTGAAGGAATACCCCACCAGATAATCCGGTGGTAACCCCCTACAGACAAACTGCCCAAAAACAGGGTTAATGAAAATCACATTAGCAACAAAAAAAAAAAAAAATCAAAGATAAAGAGTTAATTAAATAAAAAGTTAATTAGCCTTTTCAAAGTACCTAGTCTCCGACAAATGTCACTTTTAAGTGAATCAATATGTTCAGCAAATGAAAGGTTCTTCGTGAATATAATACCGAGATCGACAGCTGAAGTCTTTCTTTCAATAATATTATTTTGCTTACTTTTATCAAAATAATATTATTGGACTTTCCTCGTAAAAGATATCACATAGGATTTATCGGGATTAAGGGATAGTCCATTTTCCTAAGCCCAATCATAGATGTCATTCAAAGCTGTCTGTAAAAGAGCACAATCATTCCAGCAGGAAATGCGACAAAAGATTTTGACATCGTCAGCATAAAGTAAGAAGCCAATACGCTTCGATGAAACCGCATAAGGTAAGTCCGCAATAAAAACATTAAACAAAATAGGACCTAGCGGGGAGCCCTGGGGGACTCCACTACGGATCTTATAAGGACCAGTTTCCAAGCCACAGGCACGGAGCAAAAACAACGATCAGTAAGCAGCGAACTAAACCAACTGCATAAAGTATTAGAAAGACCAATGAAGTATAGTTTGTGAATTAATGGTTCAATGTTGACGTGTTCAAAGACTTTTGAGAAATCCAAATAAATCACGTCAACCTGATCCCTGCGATCTAAATGGAGCGAGAGAGTCTGAGTCAAAGTCGCAAGATTAGTCTGAGTGGAACGATGTTTCCGAAAGCCATGCTGAGAGACCGGCAAGTAATTGTCAATAAACTCAGATAGACGAGTAGCGATTATACCAACAGTTTGGCTGGAAAAATAATCAGAGTGATAGGGCGAAAATTACCAATACCGTCGACAGTTGATTTTTTGGGAATTGGACCAATTGTAACCTGCTTCCATTTTGTGGGATATTTGCCGGTCGAAATAGAGAGATTAAACAAATAGACCAGAGGCAAAACCAGGGCAGATATGCAACCTTTAAACAAATAATCAGGAATATCAGCCAGAAGACAAGATCTGGAGGCAGATAGCCTTTTAGCTGTACTAATAAGTTCTAACTCGGTTATCGGTTCATAAGAAAACTGCTGCCCAACATTAATCCAACACTGTTCTAAATTTGAGTTGCTAAAATTAATATGGCATTTGTTGGAAAAAGTTTCTTCAAAAACTTTTGCAATTTCAACTAAAGTACTATAAGTCAAAATTGCATTGTTTGACTTATTTTTTTTGCCTAATAATTTATTTGCAATGGACCAAAAATTTTTCGCATTTGAAGTTAATTCAGATTCAGCCCAACTAAAGTAGGACGCTTTATCTTTTCTCCAAAGACTTATAAACGTCTTCCTGGCATGACTAAAGAGATTATAATCGTTGGGATTTAGCGTTCTCTTATATACTTTAAAACATTTGTTCTTCCAATACCAAGCTTGCCTGGTTTGAAATTGAACCCAGCCAGGAAAAGCAACATAACCTTTACGTTTATCATTATTTAATCTCTTTTTCGGAAAGTATTGCGATATAGCTTTTCTAACTGTATGCTCTATCATATCTCAAACTAGATCAACATCATCAAGGCTATACAGGCTAGCCCAATCAAATTCCTCGAGAAACTTAAACAGCAAAAAGAAGTCTCCACATCTAAAATCAACTCTCAAACTGAATTGATCAACTTTTAACATAGGATTCAGATCAATACAAAAATTTACACAGCAACTAGAGAAGACCTTGTCAAGATTGTCTCCCAAATAATTAGGCACAAAATTATAATTCCGAACATTAATTTCGGAACTCCAGCAATTAGTAAAAAATTGTCTTTGCTTAGCCACAAAAGTACAATTAGGAGAACTCCTGAAGTCAGAATAATTGAAATCTCCTACTATAATAGACTCGGTATAATTCTTAAAAATACAATCCGCAAATTCTTCCAAAAATATTTCGTAGTCCCGTGAGGGAACTGACGGCGGAACGTACATTCCATAAATTTAGAGCCCTCTTATTAGACGATCTGCTGCGACAACTCACAGAAACACCAACTATATCTTTAGCTTTACAAGAAGAAAAATTAATCCTGTAGGCTTCGACGAGGAGAGGTACAGCTATCAGCACCCCTCCTCCCATTCTGTCATCAGACCTGTCCGCCCTAAAGACGGAAAAAGAATCACCAAACAAGAGATAATCAGGGATAGAAGCATCAAGTCAAGTTTCAGAGAGGCAAAAAATCACATTCCGATTTGCAAGAGTAAAATCGAAAATCTCCCTAATTTTGGTCCTGACGCCCCTGACATTTTGATATTCAATTCTCTTTATCATTATCGGTATTAAGTGAGGTCTCCTCCTGACCATTAAGAAAGATTTGCTCTTTATGTAATTTGCCAACAAATATAGTAAGTTCCCTGAGGCCATAGAGATGCATCAAATAAGACATTAAAATCATCAGCCAAAAGTTCAATGACAAAGGAAGAGTATGAAGCAAATTTTGTCTTAATTTTGTGGCATTTAATAACATTACTACTTGTAGAGACTACAGGAATGTGCCTTTTTATACTCTCGACAGAGACACTGGGCGCTAATCTGGATATGAATAATCTTTTTGTATTCGGTTTAAATTTAATTGCACTTATATAACCAATGCTGTTCGCCAAATTCCCAATAGCTATAGGTTTTTTAAGGAACTTTTAGAAACAGGAGACCTGAAATGAGTCTTTCCGTTAACTTTAAATTCATCCATTTCATATGAGGCAGTATTAGTCCGAGTAAGCGGCTGGCTCGATCTAGATTTCAACGCATCAGAAAAAGAACGGCTACCGGATGCTTGAAGACTAATTTTATTTGTTGTAAACATATCGACAATATCATCAAATTTCTTAAGTAACTTATTGTTATCAGACTGTAGTTTTGAGGTAGTCACTACAAGGTCCTTGATAACCGATATCAAGTCGCGCACCGTATTAATCAGCTTCAAGCAATCCGAGGCAAAATCAAATTGAAAAGACTTACCTCCTAAAGTTTGACGGAGTTCAGTCTCTTTATCCAACTGACCCGCCAGCGAATTAGCGCAACCAGCTTCATCATTATCAGAATCGACGGAGTCTAAACCGAGCTCCGCACACGAGGAACACCGCCATGATGGCTTCAGTCGTTGCAAATTGTCGGAAGAGATACCAACACATGTTCCATGAAAATAATTGCCACAATCTCCATTACAAACTAAATAGTCTTGTTTACTATATATCTGTTTAGAACAAACTAAGCAGGTGCCAATTGTTCCCTGATTACCCTTTTTCTTATCTTTGGTCATTTTACCTGGAGCTAACTAACGAGCGACCAGACCAGCGCCCTGCGACCCCTGGCGCATGTTATTATCGTTAGAAAGAGATATAACGGATGTAAAACACTTTAGTAATGGAATATGAAAAAAATGATAGATGCTTACACATAACGCTTCAACAATTGAGGCTCACTTCGTTTAACATTGTGGGTATGCCTACAAATTAGAGAACTTTTATATGTTCAAATATATAAAGAATAACTTCACTCACCATTTAACCTTTCAGGTTTTCAAGTTTATAGGTTTAAATTCTCTCTATACATTAGTTTACTTAAATAGTAATTTACAATTTAGTTTTCATATTCGTATATTTTCGCTAGAGTGTTTTAAAATGTTGGTTAATTCTACATATCTATGTATGATGCTCTAGCACGAAAATGTGCTCCCTTCATCCGCTTTAGCAGTAAAATGTCACGGTCCATTTTTAAGCATCATATAAACGAGATACCAAGGTTATTAGAATAATAAGGTTGCGCGTTCAGGAAGGTTCCCTCCTATTAATCGAATTCAAGCAAAGCTGATGACGTCACCCAGAGGCAAGATACTGAAGTTAAAACGATACAATCATAGCGCCTAATAATAACTATATTAGGCTATGACACAATCACGACGGTATATTGCAAACAAAAAGTATGAATTCAATTTTACATAACAACTGTCGGAAATTAATTGAATATTAATTAATTGCATGAAATGTAATTTCTGAAAATTAAAATAAAACGATAAAATCGCTATATTATTGGAACTTTGATTTTACAGTAAATGAAGTTATGAATAGATCTATTCCTGTTTATATCAATAATTCTGAATCGAACAGAAAAAATGAAAATTGGCCGAGTAAGCTTTCATAGACAAGAGAATCCTCGTATAGTTAAATTTAAAAGAAACTAAAAAATTAGATGCGTAATAAAATAAATTCAATGTTTAGGGTTATAGCAAAAAAGTTCTGTGGAAAAGAGAAGAACTAAATGCCTTCCACCTCTCCTTCATTCTGGCAACACGCGCTATTGCACAGTTGCAAACCATTTGAACAATAAAATTTAAAGTTTAATTACTCTATATCCACTTCATCAGGATGTAGGCAGTATCGAGCAACAATTTTATTCCGAAATAGCTCTCATGAGTTCCAAGAAAATACCTAATAACGCCTCAATCAAACCGAAATTCGCGCTGATTCATTTGCTAATCGCTTCACTTCGCCCATAGAGATAGATATATACCAGAGGTGGAAACTCAATGCTAAATCAAGGGACTTGGGATCAAGTGCTCGCCAGAGTGGCGCTTCGATTCTCATGATGAATAAGCAGACGACGTTGTGGCATTTCCAACGCGCGTTTCATATTAAATTTTAATTTTCACACTATTCTTCTTTTACTCCTGGAGAGTGTTCTTTCAATAATAATAATAATAATAAATTTTAAAATGAAAAAAAATTATGCCCTGCTACACCTTTGTCTTTTTTTAATTTTTTGAATTCTTATTTTAACTTTTTATTTCACTTTTTAAACCAAAAAGGAATACTTTTTTTTAAAAGTAAAAACAAGAATGGATGAAGGGGGGGTAAAAATATAAAAATTTTTTTTTTAATATTTTATTTTATTTTTTGTAATTTTAGAAGGACAAACGAATAATAAGTTAAAGTAGAAAATTAACTGCTGTAGTCTATATTTAAAAAAAAAAAACAACTTAATTGTTTGAAATTTTTGAAATTTAAAATTTATTCATCCAATAAACAAAGGGCCTAGGTATGTATACAAAAAAAATTTCACTTTTGTGAATTCATTATTTCTTTTATTAAGATAACTTCAGAACTCTTTCGGCAAACTTTAATTTTTTGTTTGTATATTGTTTGGTTAACATTTTTAAATACTTTTCTATTCTCATTTTTACATATTTAATTATGATTGTTGCAAGTACAATTCAGCATGAGAATGAAAACAATATAGTGATTTTTTTAATCTATCGATACTTTTTATTCGATAATTTTAAAGTAAATATCGAATAAATAATGATTAATTGAATAAAAATACAAATTCGCTAATAGTTTTTTATCTTATTGAACAAAATCATCAATTACACGAATTTTAAAGAGAACAGATTACAAAATCTAAATTTTAAAAACCAATTGTTTACAAATTCCAGTATTTAACATCTAAGCTCTGTAAAAAATGCTAGAAGGTCAATTCCTTGACGGTGGGATAATTCTTCCTGCTTAAGAAAATAAACTTTCTGACGGAACAGAAGTTGAAATTAAGCTAATATATTTTTTGCAATACTATAAACATTAGGATAGATGAATCCCAAAGCCTACGCCTAACCGTTCCTGGATGGTTGTCATATTTTCATCCCCCTCAAAAGTAATTAGTCGATTACTCGATTTTTATTCGAAAAAAAAATATCGGTTATTTAGTCGAATTTTTTTTCACGATTTATTCGATTAGTCGAATAAATCGATTAGTTTGGAAAAACACGGTAGAGAACCTAGGAACGGAATCCATCAAGATGGAACTAGGAAACGATTCGCAAAAACTGTTAACGTTAACGAAATTACGTCTTCGGAGCGAGGACGGAGGTTTCTGAATGCGAACACCTCAGTTCCTGCATATCGATGTCGTTACTTGCACTATAAGCATTTAGTGCACTTCAGTTGTTTCCACGAGGGAAATTTTCTACGGCGCAAGGAAACGAAGAGGATTTCCATGGCTATTGCGCCATCGTTCGGAATTTTCCCGTTTGGATTTCATGGATTTGTTTTGGACGATCTTGGCTGCATCAAAGGACCGATTCAGCAATTATTAGCGTTCAACTGACGGCAGTTTCCAAAGGCGACCAGCAGGTAAGCTAATACTTTGTTTCCGAACTGAACTTTGGGGGCGTTACGCGTCACCTGCTATTTTTTAATGCACCACAGTTTCGCTAACGACTCCTTGGTTAAATTTCAATGAACTTCTAAATTAAATTGCGGAGGATTGCATTTCTACGAGTTTTACGTCAGCGCACTTCAAAGATAACACTGTTCGTACTTTTCAATTAAAGCGCTATTAGTTGAATTTTCCCTACGTTAACAACAGTGCGCTTCAAGAATAAAAGCTATAATTAAGAACTGTTCATGTGGTTCTGGTGCGGCAAGTAGTTTTCTGTGGTTTCATGTGCAATTAGTGTTCACAGTGTTCCCGACTACATTCAAGCTTGCCCACGTTAAGTGCTAATTAAATACGTTAATTTCTTGCACGAATTTTATGCAGGCACGGGTCACTACGTTTACGACCGCTTGTTCAAGGCTCTTTGATATGCTGTGTTGTGCAATATGTGTTGTTCTCTATTCAAAGGCCTAACTGATTTAGAACTCTTTAGTGTATTAGCTGTTACAGTGATTTTTCTATTGACCTAGGTCTGGTCTTATAAGCTTGTGTTTCATTACCTTTTCACTTCGGGACGAAGTATAAGAGGTTTGTTATTCTAGACGAATAAATTATATTATTTTGTTGCAATTTCTATATCCTTACTTTTGTATACTACCTTAGCTTCCACTGACACGTGACATAAAATCATTCTTGTTTTATTTAAGATAGATTCGTTGAAAAACACAAATATTATCGTGTCCCTTTTACATTATTGATTGAAAAGTAAGTTTGGCGCTTACGGGGTTACAGATAAAATGTTAAGGAAAAGGAACGTCAGCTAGAGGGTCCATCCGAATTCATCTATGAGATTCTTTTGTTGGAATCTGTCGATCGGGATATTTGATTCTTCCTTATGAACCCGGAACTTTTCGAACGTGTTTGCCGTCACGGCTTTACCTACGCTTAACTTTCCAACTTGAACTAAGTTTGAACAATGTTCATACGCCTCTTACCTTTCGTATTCATCTCCACTGTCGACTTCAATCGTTTCCCTCGAGAAGTTTAGAAGTATAGTGCTTCATCGAGCTCGTCCCTGGAAAGTAAACAAATGGATTCTTTGTCGCCGTCGACGTAGTATTTCCTATTTTTGGTCCCTTTCTTTCTTTTATTTATTAAAGCCCTGTTCGGTTCTCCTTTTCCCAGCAGTAATGTAACGTGTCATTACAGTTTAAGCCTGTTGCTTCAAGAGACATTTTTCGGCCTCATCTACAATTAAGAATCTTTTAATAAATGTTACTTGTGTTATTTATTGTTCTTTTAGTAGAAAAAATAATAAAATTGCTCCACGGACGTTTTAGAAAAATTTTTTTATAAACACAAATTACACAGGCCAACAATGAAAAATCATCTTGAATAAATTTGCTTTATTCTTATGGTTTTTATTGTACTGAATCCGAGTCTGCTTTTATATTTTTTCTTTCACGTCACGTTTCCGAGTTATTTAAAGACTGCAGTGTTAAAGTAATGGGTATGAAGAGTAGCGGCTGAAATGTTAAAGTATGCATATTTTCGGACCACAAGCCCTAGACCCTAAATAATTTAAAAGTGTTTCGTTGAAAAATAAGAAATTTGTGGAGGATAGAAAAAAACTGTGGTCAGACACGGATTCAGCACGTGCAAAGGCATAAAAAGCAGATCTAAACATTAATGATGACATTAAAAAATTAATATTTTTTGATCTGTGTTATTTTCAAACATATATTTCACTAAAGCAAAATTGTCCGCAGTTCTTATCAAATAATATATCAATTAAAACATGCTTAGTTATTTAAAATTACATTATTCTTGTATAGCAGAAACATTACAGATGTATAATTCCATACAGGCTTAGAAATAACACAGTAATATGTTGCAGAACAAATTATATATAAACTTGATGATTACATTAGTAGATATTTCTCTTTCCTTGTTAGTGATTTAGAATTATTATTGAGGCATGTGAATATTTCAGTTTTTTTTCTGAAGCCAACATAATTTTTATAAAATCTTAAAATATTTAAAATTAAAGTAATATTGCATAAGTCCCTTCGAGATTTCGGGGTCTGGCCATGGAGGGGCATAGCCATATATAAAGGATAATGACATGCATCCAAAAACTTTAGAGACTCGTGTATTTTGAGGAGGAAATTAGACTAAAAGTTACAAACATTTTCAGTACATTTTAATTTTGGGCAGCATTTGCTATTTTGCCAAATTTTTTATCAAAAACGAATAACAAAATCATTTACTAGCCATTTCATTACATTGATATTTTTATCTTTAAATTACAATGCTGTTGATGCAGAATTATGAGTAGAGAGGCATTATCTTGCTGAAAAATGAATTCCGAATCACCCAATTTCCCGCAAACAACTAATAGATAATCAGTAAGTAGATTAGCGCTGTTTGCCGACCATCCAGAAATTCACATTCTGAAACCAGATATCCCTTAATCCACCGGTTCTTTGCTGCCTGCCGAAAAAAGACTAAAGGCGCGTTTCCACTGAGGCAAATTTTAACCAACATGTAGAATGCGTCAATGCCGAATCCTATATACGGTTTTTCAACTGCAGGAAGACTAAGCGACAAGTAGCAAAGTTTATGGCACACGTAGAAACAGGCAACACTAGAAAACATGTAGCAGGTGTCATGTCGTTCAGTGTTGCCTCAGTGGAATTGCGCCTTTAGGTTCCGTTTGTAGGTTCTGCTAATATGATGCGAAACCATCAGGTCCATCTGAGTTCCACTTTTTTCATTTCTAAATAGCAGTTACCATCCACCATTCCAATTCATGGGTTTCTGAGTCCATAATAATATCTTTTCGTTGTGCTTTTTTAAATCATTTTTGTGTACACAGCATTACCACGATTTATGAAATGCCTGTACTTAATATCTTTAGATGCTTTTATGCCGGAAAAATTTAAATATGACTAATTGAAAGTTCTGTGAACCAGCAAGGCGAAGAATGTTCCCATCGTCATGCGTGATGGTAGCTTTTGGACGTCCTGTTCGGTGTTTGGTGCATGATTTGAGCGTTTTTTCAAGAGAGAATAAGTACCCGCTCTACAGATGGTTGTTAGGGATCCATAGTAACAATTAGCATATTTAAATGTTGCGCGCACGTTCATTTCACGTGAGCTGTCGCGTGGAGTATTTTTAGGGCAGGTATTAAAATAGTTAATGTTTGAGCAGCGAGCTAAAAACATTGAGTTTTTCAACCCAAAATTGACAGTATTGGGAGGACTATGTAACAGTTCTTTCCGACGCCAAATTCAGCTATTCCGAAATTACGAAAGCATGCAAAAGCGTGGCTTCGTAGTTTCCAAGAAAGGATATCAAGTGTACTAAATAACATTGACAAAACCAGAAGCGGCGCCATTCCTGAGAGTAAAAAGCGCAATTTCACATGATGCTTTACGTTTTATACTATACACTCATGACACTCCACCCCACAAATCTACAAATTTTAACATTTCAAAAATGTTAACGTCTATCTTTTGGAGGGCACAAACGAGAAGACCTTGCAGGCCACATGTAGGCCACAGGCCGCCTATTGACCATCACTGCTCTCAAGAAAAGTGACGAAAAGCGGGCCCCCATTTTCTTTTTAACATGTATATGCAAAATTGTGAAGTGAAAAAACATTGAAAAAATGTGCAATACGTACCAAGTTAAGTTACTTTACAGGTCTATCCATTAAAAACACCATAAAATAATTAAATTAAAAAAAATTACGGTGTTAAAATTAGGTGTTAATATGAGAAAATGAGTACTGAATGAAAGAGAACAATTTATTTCCTATAAAAACAATCATAAAGAGGAAATTCAAAATTTTAATGAGATATCAGATGTTCAATTACTTTAAGAAAAAAACTGAAAAAAATAAAAAAAATAAAGGCATTTTTTTTCTTAGAAAATCTTAATTGCGTAAACCGTGGGCCCTATAATAGAATTCGAAGAAAATGAGAATAAATTATCGCAAAAATATGGGGGCTCGCTTTAGGAACAGCGTGGGGACCCGGGTTAGGGCCACCTCTTGAGGGGGCCCGCTTTTGTCACTTTCCTCTAAACATTAAGAATGAGCAATCCTAAGTGGTTGAAGTAGTCTTTTTGACCAAATTCAAATATTTTAATAAATTTTTTTTGTAATTTTTCTGTACAATTTTTCCTACAAAAAACATCATTCTGTAAACTTTGAGACGTACCTTAACATATCAACAGGTGGGGGGGAAGAGTACGAGTTTTGCTTACCTCTTTTCTTTATCTCGTTTCAAAAATACTTTTTCTGATAGTTGGATTGGATATAATTTTGATAAGGACTTGGCTGTTTTGCCTGGCATTCCAAGTCACCTGATCTCACTCCATTTGACTTTTGCCTTCGTGGTTATATAAAAGATAATGCATGAGCCTCCTTTACAAATGTCAGGCCCCGGGATTTTGAAACCCCCACCCTTATTTTAGTAAGACGCGAGTTAAAACTTAATAATTAAATGTAAAGATTTTCCTTCAGCTATTTTAGTGATAGTTGTTAGTGTAACACAGGAGAGATCTTAGTTTATGAAGCTAAAGACAGTTTCCAGATTATTATTATTATATTTTAATTAACTTAGTCAGTCATTTAAATTAGTTAACACTTAGTGATTATTTCTATAATGTTTATAAGGTGAGGTTTAATATTGGAGAAGATAGACTAGCCATGTTTAGTTTATTTAAACATCTATTTAGTTTACGTGAATTATAATTCAGTCGTTATTTGGTTGTTATATACTGTAGATAGAATAACTATAAAACAATTGAAGTAAAGTTTTAGAATGGAAAGTTTAACAGTTAGAATTACACCGGATGGACATTATAGTTTACTGAGTATTGTATTTTGAGACAGTCATAGAATACGCTGACGCACATGGTGGTATGATTTAGAAAGGAGGAGTTGACCTTTCTTTCCATCAATCATCTGTTTGAGTGTCTTTTACACACTGTTGTTCGGCTGACAGTTAGTAGTAGTTGTTGGTTCAGAAAAGTTAGGCAGAAGGTATCAGCCTGTCCATGTAGACGGATGCGGATAGTTTATGTGAGTAGTCCGAGGTGAGCAGTCGGAGAATGATAGAACCTGTCGGTGGAGACAGATGCAGATAGTTGTAGAAATAGTCAATATAGCCTGTCACAGATTGGACAGATGTTTGATTAGTTTTATCCTGTTTTAGTATTAACAGAAGAATAGATAGAATCGAGCAGGAGGCTCATGAGACGTTAACAGTATTCAAGAGTTAATTTATTTCTTATTTACTGAGGAGAAACCCCTCTTTAATAGAAGAGAATATTTATTCAACATGGAAGCGTGAAATAGAAGTCGAACTTTATTGAGAATTTTCAGAATAGACGAACGGAGGCGAATGCGAGAACGTTAGAGTGGGTAACACACAGCCGCTCTCATATCTCTCATTTCTCTTAGATCCATTTATTCGGTGCAGAATCAAATCATTAGAAATTTAGAGTTAGCTTTGAATATAATCAATCGTAATTGTAAATTCATCATAAATAAATCAGTTGTTATTGTTTACAACCAGTTGTTGTCATTTGCACCCTACCCCCTTACGTTAGAAAATGATCGGGAGAAACACCCGACGAACTTTGCGTTGTGGAAAAACTCATTCTCATTTAAAAAAGGGAGAGTGTAAGGGGAACTGGGGACCTTAATTCTTAGTTAGTTTGATGTATAAATCCATTCCCTAGGGCCGCAGGCTCCACACAACGAAACTACTAGAGTTTCTTCCAAAAATCTCGAATGGAGTAAACTACCATCGACGCTGATATATAAGAATAAGTGTGCATGAGCAGGACTGTATTTTATCTTATTATGGAATATTTGTAAAGCAAGTAAAAGATTAGATATTTATTCACTGACATATCCCATGACTCAGGCTACTAACCTTCGAAATCCCGGAGGGACTTTATGCAACATGCTGTAT
>JAHWFO010035861.1:0-12543 GCA_023313115.1 Rhysida immarginata | reverse complement strand
TCAGAGTTGCTAGTATATTCGTCTTGGATGATTTCACATTTCACGAGTAAGTCGTTTAAAAGCAGTTCATTTGTATAAGTGTTGTTCAAGATGTCTGCCGTAGAATAACCCCTGGCTGCTAATTTCAGGTAATGTAGACAGTGATGACCGCATGTGTCAGACGTCTGATGTTGCACTATTCTCGTGTTGTAGCTCCATTTTTCCGCGTGCATAAGCATGAACGGTTGGAATTGTGGTTGAGGAAACATTCCGAAAGAATCAAAGATGTATGCATGTTTGCGGGAGGGTATAAAAAAGCCACCCAATGCGAGCCTGGCTTACTGGAATCATCCGTATTAGCAATGAGTAAAGCTGGATGCAGAGGTTTGAGTTGAAGCACCAAATCCGCCGGGAAAACACCTCTTGCCATAGTACATGTGAATGGATCTCTCTCAAGAGCCCTCCATAGCTCTTGCGTATCCATAGACCTTAATTTGTGAAATCGAAGCTCACGGTTCTGTCTTTATTGATTTCTAGGAGATTCTGATATTGACAATAAGCAATCAGGTTCAAAGAATTAGCTAAAGGTTCGGAAAACTGAACTTCAACGCTTAACGTACCGTTACGTATAAGGTTATATCTATCTGTATAATAATACCTGTCCCCCGGAAGATCAAAGGCCAGAAATGTGTAACCAGAACCGTAATCGAACTGACTGATGTCAACATCTCTGTCTTCTTTCCAAATCCCAAGTGCCTTCATGGAATGAACAAACTCTCTCATGTATGAACCAGAGGAAAAATTCGGCGTCAGAGGGTTTAGAGGAATTGCATGAGTATCCAGTGAGAGGTAGAAGAAAGATAGATTGAAATGTTGAAAGTTGAATGGATTCGAAGTAAAAGAACCCTTCTGGGCTTCGCTCGATGTAAATGCAAAAATCAACCAGGAGGGAATCTGACCAGTAATTAAGTTCTGTATGACGTGATTTCTAGTTCCCGTAGCAATACTCACTGACCTCATTTCAACCCGTCCGATAGGGTAAAACGCGTTAGTTGTTTGCAGAGTCTTTGCATGTGCCAATAGCGTGGCTGTGTTAACTTTAACTCTCTCAACATTCAGCGTTGCTTTTCGGATTGTGATCTGATAATTGGGATTAGCTACATCAGACATCAGAGCAAAGGAGGGTTTACTTCTGTAAAGCCTCAGACGAAAATCCGTAGAGTTTAGCAGCAATCGACCCTTCCATGTAGTAAACGCCGTTTCATGCGAGTCTTTTACGTAACTTAAACCCATTGTTTGTATCGTCAGCACTGTCCATTTTACCGCTCGTGTCTTTACAATACCCAGCTGTTGTGAGTTGACTTTGTTTAGAAGTCTGACCATAGTTCAAAAGAGTTTCAAAATAAGCCCTGTATGGATATAAGTTATTACTATGACTAACTAACGTATCATCTAGATAGCAATCGACTTGTGAGAATAGCGAATGTAAGAAAAGGTTCACAGGTCCTGTTTTATCACCAGCTGGTAACTGTCCATCCCCTTTGTTGATAACGACTTCTAAGCTTAATGTACTTTGATCGAGATCCGTGTAAAAATCCGCCAAACCAGGTACGTAGAATTCAATAGGCCCGTCTTGGCTGATGATGGCTGTTGGTTGGTACCCCGTGACGTGTCGTTTTTCCTGTTGGCCGCTCGTGTGAGGTATAGAAAAAATGTCGAGATCGCTGTTGAGACATTCAGTGCTCAGCTGATGTATCATTGATGCCATGATTACGTATGTATCAGGCGAAAACTGATGATAAAGGACGTATGTTTAAAATTGGCTTAGAACGTAATTTTGCCTGTCTTTTTGTTGACTTCTGTTTCTTCCTCTTCTTCTTCTGTTTCTTCTGCACGTTTTTCAGCTTTTTTGAACGCTGCACTCGACTTCTTTGTCTGTATTCCCTCTTTAGAAAGGTCTCCACGCTGTTGCCTCTGGGCCTTTTTACATGTGAATGAGTAGGAAATGCTGAATTTCGTCTTTTAACACTGCCTCTACCTCTCTGAACTCTAGCACCCATTTCCTGCAGGGCATTACCTCCGGCTTCTTTCATTCGTGATGACAGCGATTGTTTGAAATTTTGACCATGTATCACATCATTAAAAACGGAAACACCGCCCTTTAGGGCATGTCGCCCGAGAATCTTACCCATGGATTTGAGTAAAGGCGTTGCCATGCGAAACAGATTTGAAAATACTGAACCAATCCCATTGCCTCTCTGGTAAACAGACCCTCTAAACACAGGTAAGCCATTCCCTCTCTGGTTTAAATAGTAACGCGAAATTACTTCTTGGCTCGGTTGATAGGGGATATGCATCTTGAAGTAATTGAGGAGGAGAGAAAAAAGAAATCAACCTCGCACTACAGTTGTTTCTTACGAAAATGTAATTTCACTAGGGTTTTGCCTGTTAAAAACGCGAGCAAATCCCCGTGGTCGGAATGAACCGCGATTTCAATCGAGTCTATGACATTTTTACTTAAGGGAAAGTAGTCGGGTGAATGAAAAGCCTGATAAATCACTTCTCGTCTGGCATGTGAAACGGGTATGATTCGTAGAAGCGGAGCGAATGTGTTACCCACAACCTGCGGCTGTATGATGTCTGTATACAGATAATAACCATGTATACCACGTGTAAGATCTATTGGGGTTGAACCCTCACCAATAACGAGTTCCAAGTCGGAAAGTTCAGCTTGTAAACCCAATGTGTAACATAAACCCTCGCTAAAACTAATATAGCGACCTTCTGTGCATTTGAAATGAAAACATTTGTTAGGTGTGAGGTTGATTTTGTAAAAAGCCTGTTCTTTCAATGGAATCAACTTAACGAGCGCCTCAACAACGTCCCTACGACTATCATAATACCCTTCGGGAATTTTTAAGATGCACTGTTCTGGAGTGTCAGGTGGATCAAAAATAACACAACTGATAAATCCGTCATCTGTGTCGTTTAAGGGCATAGTAATAGGCGTTTTCAATTTCTTGTTCAGAAACCTAGCAGGTATAAATCCAATGTTGACAGCTGCTGGGAATTCGATGAACTGTGTTGAGGACCCCGTAAACAATACAAGATCATTAACTATCTTTGTCTCGATACCCGCCGTTCTAAAACTATCTTTTAGAAAATCAATAGCCGCTACCCTACTTTGCAATTTGGTACTCTTAAATTCAACAATTTTTTGGTATAGAGGTGCCGACTTGGGATACCTTAACGTAACAGAAAAATCGGGCACCCACTTAAACGGCAGGTTGTAATCCGGAGTTAGAGAGAAACGGTCCTCGTAGAAAATATTTGGCGAAACATTGAACACCTTACAGAATTCGGGAGTGTTAAAGCGAATCCCGACATTCAGAGGCAAACTCATGGTGACGTTTTGGTCTAAAGAAGTGTTATGGTAAAAGAGAACATCTTTCAAATAGGTTTGTAACACCAATTCAACTTCGATTATGAAAGACTGGATTGTCGGAATTCTTACTGGTGAAACAATGTTGAAATCGATTTGTTCATCTATGAGATCATCCTTGAAACCTATTTCGAAAGTGTTGTTTACAGTCGTAATGTTCTTGAAGAGGGCTGGGAAATGTGTTTCCGATAAACCAACCTCCCATCGCCCTTGGAAACGTAGCGTCCTTGGCAGTCTTGTAATAAAATGAGCTGTTGTATTGGAATGAATTTGTTCACCAGTAGGTGTGTTTGATGGTAACGTAACATAAAAATCAGTGTCTTCATACATGATGGCTGTGCTCGGACCCAACTGTTGTCAATCGCCTCTTGTCAAGCATTTAAAAGATCTATCTCTCGTACCCAGCTGTTCATGCTGGCCGGGTAACCTTGCCATTTCACAAAAGCTTCGCGAACACCACGTCTCGTGCGCCAGCGAATAATCTGTTCGATGTTAAAAACTTCAGGCTTTTTCACCTTTTGTAACTCCTGATCGTAGAATACACCTGAGATCTCGCTGCCATCGTAATCTTTAATTTTATACACAACAGGTTTTCTATAAATGATTTTTGAAACCTCAAACACCTCCTCGGTCCAGTTTGGAAGATACCCTTTATCAAATATGTTTTTCACTTTCGAAATACGTACGTAATCTCCGATTTGCAACCTTGGATTTGTTTGTGGTGCAGCTGTATAATAACTCTGTTGTTTCAACCATAGAGCTGGGGCATTTCGTTCATTGACATCAGCTGGCGCCATACCCAAGGCTCTGTGATTGCGGTGGTTGTAGCTTAACACGAGATCAGGTAAGACGTCGATGTATCTGTGTTTGTTGGTAAATGTAAAAAACTTAAACATCCTCGTTTTTAACGTACGGTTGAATCGTTCGATCGTAACAGCTTTCAAATCTGATTCTGTTGTGAAGAAATCGATGTTGAGTTCTTTAAAATAATCTTGAACATGCTTGTTTAAAAACTCTTTCCCTTTATCGCTGTTCACTTTCACAGGAACACTGCTGAGTGTGAAAATTTTTTGAAAGGCTTTCTGAAGTTCAAGCCCCTTCTTCGTTTTTAGAGGAATGACCCACGCATAGCGCGAGAAAACATCGATGCAGGTAAGTAGAAATTTATAACCATCGTTCTGTTTTGACAGACTGGTTAGATCAACCAAGTCCACTTGAAATTGTTCAAATGGCGCATATTGACCGTTTCGGTAACAAAACAACACGTCACAGGAAACCATGTGACCGATCCTACGAAATCCTCCGTTTCAGAGGATTTAGGTTAGGTAACTACAGTGTAGTTTAAATTACAAGTGTTTATAAATTATTAGGCGATTTTTCTGTTTAAATTATGTCAAGCAGATATTTTAAAAGTTTGAACGGCATAGCTAGCGAACGATATAAGCAGAAATTAATGTTTGAAGAGCACAATTTGCCAGATCCCATGGATGATATGTTAGAAACGTTTTTCAAGAACGACGTGAATTCGTGGCCTACAGTAACATCATTCGATCTGTACGATTTCTTTGTGAAACGAATATGTTTTTACGCCAAGGATGATTATAATTATCTTGTAAGTGGGAAAGTAAAAGAAATCCTCGTGTATCGTGTCAAGGAGGTACAGGTGAGTGAACGATTTAAGCCTATTGATTTATCGTGCTAACTTTAATACAGTTTTTACAAATTGGGTTCATACAGTTTTACATGAATTTCATACATTTCTAAATAAATTTAGTACAATTTTAAATGAATAAAATACGATAAAATGAATTATATTTTAAGAAATTTATGCGAGAAAATAAATAACGAAAGTTCCGTGACGGCGTACGTTGAATGATGGGCGGCCAGGCCGACATGAATGACCGTCCGTTAGCTGAAATAAATATCGTTCACTCACCTGTAGCTCCTTGACACGATACACGAGAATTTCTTTTACTTTCCCACTTACAAAGTAATTATAATCATCTAATGAAGAGTATATAATTATAATCATCTATTTAGAGTTTTTCATTTGTTGAATGATGAGCGGCCAGGCCGACATGAATGACCGCCCGTTAGCTGAAGTTCATCGTCACGAAACTTTCGTTATTCTTTCTTGCCTAAATTTCTTAAAATATAATTTCGATAATATGATAAATCATTTACATATTAATTAGGTATGTTACAATAATAAATTCAGAACATAAACGCGATGGGGCTGATCGATGTCAGCCGAGAAAATTAGGGGATGCTACACGGGATTTTTACCGATTTTAAATAACGCTTCGTTTAAATAAATATAATGCGTGTTTTAGTTCAGTGTAAACGGAGTTTAATTATTAAATTAAATTAAAAAAAATATTTTTATTGTAACCTTGTTTTAGTCAATTTACTGTAAACTTTTTATTATTTAATTCAATTACAGGAAGCAAGCTTGTAACATAAACAAATAAAACAAACGTAATGAGAGTAACACTTAACCGTCGTGTATTAATTAATTACACTGTAATTAAACTAAAATAAATACAATAATGTTAAAAATATTTATTCTTCCGTATTTCTGTCCTGAGGGGGTAAAATTGTATTAAATTCATTTCAAAATGTATTAAATCTATTTGATACAACACAACACTTCACTACACAGTATTGTTTAGCATGGAAAAACGGCGACTCCGGAAGTGTGGCTGGGCTTCAGAGGCCAACTGATGTCGCTACCGCCACCTACATAGAGCTTTCCTCGAAAGGGTTAATACACGCATGCGATTACGTGGGTAATGATGACGCACCGGTTTATGTAGCGTATAAGCTCTCACACCCCTTAACCATTCACGTGTCTCTTTTTCAGAATGATTTGTTTGTTTAGCTAAACCTCTCACACCACCAAAACCGGCAGCATTAGCGGGTTAGAAAATGCATCATCCATGACCAAAATTTAAATTAAGTTATGTAAAGAACACATCTGTATTTATTTATTTATTATTTATAACAGGTATATGAGAGTTCAGTCCCACCTTTTTAGACAGTATTAGCCCCTACTCAGCTGCACACCTGTCAATTGAAACAATGCAGCCATTAGTTGAAAATTAAAAAACAAAACTAAACATCTTGAAACAGCAGTCGTTTAATTTAGAAAACTGTAAAAAGAGCTTGGAAAAAAATTGGTTACCCGAGAAAACAATAGTAAATTAGTAATTAGGTAATCCATTTGAGGTGCCAGTACCCAACCCCCTAGCCAGATTCATGGGTATATAAGCGAATCAACAGGTGTTCACTTGTAAGACAGAATCACCTAAGTGGATTTTGCTGAGAGCATCAGGACCCCTCTAATCAGCCACCCTGGTGAGGTATATCAGAGGATTATAAAATTAATTTTATTTCAGCCTAATAAAGGACCAACGCCCAAATAAAAGACCCACGCCCAAAAACAGGGAGGAGGGGGTGGTGGGTCCTGTGAGTCGCCTTCTGCACGCGGATTGGTTGAACGTCTGTGACGTCAGGAAGGGGTAGGGGTGGTGGGGGGTGATGGGATGCGAATGCTGCACGCTGATTGGCTGGATTAGGCCACGCCCACCTCATTAATATGCGCCCCAAACGAGTAGTAATCTGCTACGGGATATTTTCAAGACCAGCCAAATCCAAAAGTGAAAGATGTTCAATAATGCTCACATCTATATATCTACAAGAATTGGTATGTTGGAAAACTATTTAACCATTGTAAATAAATGCAATTCATCTGGATTGATTTATTTTAGAATACACATGTTCCTTTGACCCTGCCATTGTCGAAAGCCCGTGCGGAATATTTCATTCAGAATTTTCAGGAGTTCGATTTATGGTTGCTAAACGGTCCCCATGAGACCCATTTTCAGAGTAGGAACAGCAGAAGTCACTTGGCGAGAAATTTCTGCACAACAAACGATGTGTGGCTTGGTACGTTATCGTGATGTAGAAATCACTCTCCAGTTATCCGCAGATTCCTCTAAACTGCTTCACGCAACTTCTGCAAACTTGAATGTATAAATGACTAGTAGCTGTCTGTCTTTGAACAATAAAAACCTGAACTTGATATTCTTGCGCTGTTTAAACAGCAACATTGCACGCAAAAACGTATCCAGACATGTTAAGCTTTTGGGCTCTATCTTCTCTCTGATTTTCCTCTGCAGAGGAATTCTAGAAATTTTTTGACTGACCTTAGTAATTTTTTCATTGAATTTTGTTAAAATTTGTTAAAACCTCGCGAAATTTTTCTATATTTTATCATCATTCCAAAGAAAATCTATCTTTCCTTATGTCATTGAAAGTTTCCATCGTCATCTTTGCAGAAAATAAACGCGCCGTATTCCTTCACAAAATGCTCTTCGTGCTGGGTAATCCCAAAACCGTAGTTTAGCAGGTGTTAGTAATCCCCAGGTAGCAGTCATTGCTTCGTGTAATGGTTATGTGTGTTGTTTAGAGTAAAAGAATTCTCTAAGTGACTGAGTTTGTTTCTGGTGTAGATCTATTCTATCAATAACAGTGATGGCTACAGAAACAAAGGGCAGCATGGTGCGCTCGAAGGCAATGGGGCACTGAATGCAGCTAAATTCTTGCTTTAAAGTTAGTAAAATACATGGGCATTTCAGTGACCTACATTTATATTTTTAAGGCATAATGCTAACTTCGGAATCTATATGCGATTAGGGCACGCTAAGGCTTTCTAATTTCTTCTAGGCTAATCTCTTCCTTACTTTGTGATGCCACGAAAAGGCATCATCTGGTGGTACAGTCCTCAATAGTTTTTAAACTATATTTTTCAACAATTTATGCACTATTTTTGCAGGATAAAATTACGAATAATGATTGCATTAAGATTTTTAAACTTTATACCTTATACAGTTGATCTGTATTATCCCTCAACATTTTATTAATGCTAATTTAAACATGAAAGCTTATTGAGGATTACTTCTTCTCGCGGACGAAGCTATTTTTGACAGTAAAACGACCACAGGAAACCACCACACACGAATACAAAAGGCGCGATTTGTCAGCGCAGAGGATAAAAAAAGCACAAGGAGTAATGAGATAAACAGCTCGTCACGGCTACCAACTAAACTGATGCAGTTAGTTAATATTTTAAATGAATGTACGTAGCAGTTTAATTAATGTGTTTAGGCCTTAAATCACTCAGGCCACAATGAATACTTAAGCCGCACATTGTTGGCATTTATTGGTTTCAGTTTCTTGCGTTTGTGCAGGGTCGAGGGGCAGAGTGGCGGGGCAAGGGGCAGCGTGGCGGGGAAAGGGGCAGCATGGCGCTGCACCACGCTGATTTTGCCTAGCGGCATCACTGAATAAGATCTAGTCTTTCAATAGCTGTGTGTGGATGGTGCTTTCTATGCTTTGTAAGCAGTTTACGTTGTTTCCTTTCAACTCCCTCAAGATCTGTGTGTCCACTGTATGACTCCAAAGGAGTACGAGAGTATTAGGGTGGCATAAGTATTGTTAGCCTTGATTAAATTTCTGGAATTTAAATGTTTAAGTATTGCCTCTAGCCTATGAAGATATTGTTTAGTGAGTGTATTCTTTATGTATTTGTGCTCCAGAAGCTTGGCTTGTTTAAATCCTAGATATTTATAAAATTCGTCATTTTTCATAGCAGCAATGTGACCTGGTTCTTCTAATGTGAAGCCCCCTTCCCTGAGTACTCCATTTTCAATGTGAATGGTTTTGCATTTGTCCAACCCAAATTGCATGCGTATGTCTTTTGAGAAAGTTTGTGTAATATCAAGTAACTGGTGCAATTGTGTTTGTGCGGAGGCGTAGATTTTCATGTCGTCCATGTAGAGTAAGTGTGAAAGCGTGTAGTGGCAGCTTTTATTGTGTTTAATCGTGTAGCCGTAAGTTGTGCTGTTCAGTCTGTTTGAAAGTGCATTTAATGCAAGACAAAACCAAAGTGGGCTCAGCGAGTCACCCTGGAAAATGCCCCGGTTTATCTGTATTTTGTAAGTCGTGATGGTTTCACTGTTGAGTGTGAGGTGTAGTGTAGTTCTCCAATGCAGCATTGTACTTTCTAAAAGTGTGATAAGTGTAGGGTTTATTTTATATAATCGCAGTGTATATAAAAGCCATGAGTGTGGGACACTATCAAAGGCCTTTTTGTAATCAATGTAGGCTGCATGGAGGTGTCGATGTTTATTGTGAGCTTGCCGTAGGACCACACTGTCTATCAGGAGTCGCTCCTTACAACCCATGTGATTTCTACGGCATCCCTTTTGTTGCTCAGTGAGGATGTTGTTTGTGTCTTTGTGTGTATAAATTTTGTTTGCGATACAGGCAGTTATTATTTTGTAAAGTGTAGGCAGGCATGTGATAGGTCGATATTGTCTGGGATCTGTAGTGTTATGTGACTTTGGTACCATGTATGTTATTCCTTGTGGTGTTTGCAAAGTGTTGGAAATCTGTTTTGCAAGGGTCAGATGTAAACAGGTGAAGCGCTTATACCATAAGTTCTGAATCCTGTCTACACTTGGAAACTTCCAATTGTGAGTACGTTTAGTGACTTGTGAGAGTTCATCTGGTGTAATGTCAGTATAAGGCATGTTTGGTAGTGTGGATGCTGATTGCTCCTCTTTCCTGATCCAGCTATCTTCCCTATTATGTTCAACTGAGACAGACCAAAGAGACGACCAATAATGTTGGAGTGCTGTTTGTGTTGGCAAACCAGTGTTTTGTGTGTGTGTGTGCATATTCTTTGTTTAACTGCTTATAGAATGTATTCTCATTGTTTGCGAATAACTTATTTTGTTTTGTTTTTGCAGCTAACTTTTGTTTTAATGTGTCCATATAGTCTGTAATGTATTGATTGTGCTGCTCATGTCTGATGTGTGTTTTAATTTTCTTTAATAGCTGTTTGAGGAGTTTGTTCTGCTTTGATGAAGTGTTGTTTTTAATGTACTGTGTAAGTCTACCTAACTGCTTGCGGATTTCGTCAATATCCGACTCGATCCGCTTTTGCCATTTAGGTTTCTGTTGGGTGTATAATTTTTGTGTGTGTTTATGAATTGGTTTCTTTCCCAGTGTGGATATAACTGTAAGATCCCCAGTGTATGTATTCTAAAGATAGATTTTCTGCAATGTACTGTGGTAAGATATATGGGTTCATGTAAAATAAAATTTCCTCTGTTTTCCTGTTTATGTTTATTTTAGTTATACCTGGTCTTTGTGTGGGATCTATTCCCGTGTAAACTGTAAGGTATCTTTGCAGGGCGTCATTTAATGCTTCAATAAGTTTGGTATTCATGTTGTGTTGTGGACGAATATCATGGTGAAGTTCATTGTTGAGTGTGTGTTCCTCAAGTTCATTAGTGATGTCAATGCTAGTGTTTGAATCAGTGTGTTGAGAACAGGTTTGTGTAGATGGCTCGTGTTCTTGTAGCTGTTGTGCAACTTCTTGCTTTATTTTCTGTAGTGTGGGTAAGGGTATTAAATTGTTCATAACAATTGTGCGACGCTGATCTGCAATGCGTTGTTCAGTGACTGTGATGTGAGGATATGTCTCTTTGAAAACGTTATAGTGTTAGTTTCCAATTTAGTGACTGCATAGTAGGCTCGCATGATAAAATGGTTTATGTAATTGGTCCATTTCATGCGTTGGCTTGGCTTGCCTGCCTTAGTGGTCGAGGGCAACGCTAGGGACAGGTTGTGGCATTGCAGTAGCCGAACAGGGGTTGGTGCTGCTTTCGCCACCAGTGGCCCTGGGAGATTGTGGCATATTTTTCGAACGTGAGCCTCTGCCTAACCCCCGAGCGCGGACCTTGGTAACCCGGGTGACGTCCGAGCCGGTATCAGATAACGCACTAGCACTAATCATAGTGATCACCAATAAATGGGTGGTCCTGTTAGCCATCTCCATCATCAGCAGGCCCTTGGCAGTGGCGTAGCCAGGATTTTGCGATGGGGGTTTCCAACCTGATTTCGGCTCCCCTATGTAACTTTGATATTAATTAATGATGAGATATTATGCAGATGTCTTTGAATCAATTGTATAATAATTGTGGGTTTATTCATCTGCTGTACATGTATTTATGCTGATTTTAAGTTCAATAATTCTCGTTTTGTTTACATTTTTACCTCCTGACTCCGTCCCACACTGCCATTTCAGTCCTGCCCCGCAAAAGCCATAACTCTTGCCTGACACCTAACTCCACCAAATGTCCAGAAAAAGCGGAGGGCCCTTAAACCAAGCCAGATGTCCTGAGGCCAGGACGAAAGATCTCGTCGTTCTTCTACTTTTAGTTACTTTTTATTTATGTTTATTGATTTTTCATTATTATACTATGTACAGCAGATGAATAAACCCAGAATTATTATACAAGTGAATTAATGATTTCAAAAATAAGACTAATGGGTAAAATAGAACTAAATACCTTACATAAGTTGTTTTTTTTTTTCTCCACACACAGGAAAATTCTTTCGTTAACAGATTTTATTTTTAAATTTTCATTTTATTTCCATCTCGGAAGGGATAAAGATTACAATGAAACGGAGGAAATTATAAATCATATAAAAATACTAAACGGAAAAAGACTCTTTTAATGGATAAAGATTTGATGGAAAGGAAAAAATCTTATGAATATGATAAGCCATTTAAATAAATTTTAATGTGATTTGTGGTACACAAAAATAAATTTATAATTTTTAACCATTCAAATCAAAAAATACGAGGGTTGTACCAAAAGTAAGGTTCCCAATGAGCTACAGCCTCGAGGGAAGGTGCTAGGCTAAATCCGACAACAGTGCCGTGCGCAGTGGTTCCCGCACTCTCGAGCCCACTCTCGAGCGATTCGCTACGGCGCTCAGTGTTCGCTTGGCAGCCGTCAGAGATGGAAGTGTTGATCGCCGCTCCCGCCAAGTGCGAGGTTCGAGCAGTAATCCGGTTTCTCCACGCAAGGAAGTTACCGCCCGTGGAGATTCATCGGCAACTGACTGAGGTTTATGGTGAAAAGTGCATGTCCGTTCAGCACGTCCGAAAATGGTGCAGGGCTTTTGCTGAGGGTCGCACGGAAGTTCACGATGAAGAACGGAGTGGAAGACCGCCGGTTTCGGATTCGATTGCCCAGAAGATC
>JAHWFO010035850.1:0-11869 GCA_023313115.1 Rhysida immarginata | reverse complement strand
TTATGGATGCCCCTAGACAGGCCCACTGGCCTTTTGGGCGCCTTTTTATTCTTGGATACATTATTATTAACTTCTTATTTGATTTTTCATTTATATTGTTGTTGTTGTAAATTTGTATTTATAAATTTGTATTTATAAATAAATAAATAAATAAATAAATAAATAAATAAATAAAATAAAAAATATTAAATAAGAACTGGAGCTAATTCTCCAAACAACATGTAATGATATTATTTGAAAAAAATGGAAGGAAAAATTCTGCGACCTGGATTCGAACCAGGAACAACGAGATGATTGAACATTCGTTTCCAAGAATTATTAATAATGAACATAAAATGATGATGCAGTGACAGGACATAAATAAGGCAGCGTCTATTGAGGAGCTCGCTATAAAACGTCCAGACGACTGGCAAAAATTTATAGTGTCTGGAAAGGAAAGAGAAAGAACGAGTACTGGTCAGAGAAACGCTGCAACTAAAACAGAAAAAGCTATACGGACATTGGAAACATCTGAACAACGGAAGTTTCGAATATGAGCTTCTACGTCAAGGGCAATAAAAATTTGGGTCTAAAGTATCCAGTGATGTTCCCCGGTGGTGAAGATGGATATCATTTTAATCTGAGGAAAGTCATCAAGAGGTTAAATAAAGTCCCGGTATATCACCTAGAATTCCTGTTTTCCGGATTTTTCTTAGAATGGATAGTCCTTTCGCTCTGAGTTGTATTGATTGAGTTATCATTTAACCAATTTGGAGTTATTATTTAACTTCTTGAGATTGTTCTGTTTACTTACAAGTGTAATTATCCCGGGCAACGCCGGGTCCTCTGCTAGTAATACATAAAATGCTGTATTATAACTATTTTATCTATTATCGCATCAAGGATCACTCTTAACCTTTTCGTCGCTATTTATGCATTAAAAATGTTATTCTCTCACTTGCCAAAGCTACTTACTCGAATCTTTTTTTTTTCGCCCTAATTTCGTTATCGTTTGCACATTGGACGATTCGAGATCTCTTTTAAAGTAATTTGATTATAGTAAACAGAAATCCCAGTTGTCATAAGAAAAAAAATTCTCTTTCTTCATTTAGAAGCGCGAAGAGTTGCCACTATCGAGTTGTCACTATAAATGATAAATTATTTACAGTAGAACACCAGATATCTACTTAAGATGTTGCAAAAACTGACTTAATTATCTTTCTCTGAAAGGCTTTTGAAGATTCACATATTGTAACACATTCGAAATATTTGAAGAGTTCAAATGTTTAGTCAATGGCGACTCTTACAAATAGCTGTTTTTTAAAATATAGTAGAAGAAATTTAGATGACATCATCGAGACACCTTTTGTCGACAACTACGTGCCACCTCATCAATTCGGTAAGCTTCCTATGTAATATTTTTATGAGAATTTTCAAAAATATTTTCAGCATTCCATCATCATCGTAGTGCATTCTTACACCGGGTGAATAAAGAGTCCCGAAAAGGTCTAATATCTCGAGAAATACACGTCTTGTCAAAAAAAGAGAATATATATGTCAAATATTTTTAAATGCTATTTAATAGTGCCAAAATTAGCTCCCTGCACCCCTCGTAAGGGGTGGGGCGGGGGGCAACTTTGACATTTCAAATGGGAGCCCCTATTTTTAATGATATTTTTTAGATTGTATACAACATTTTAAACATGTTTTATTGTTTTATTCTTAGTATTTTTTTAATTGATCCAACAGTTTAGGAGATACAGGCACTGAAAGTGTAGAACTTTTAAAGTTTTGAACCAATTCTATCGATGAAGACAAAGAGATAGATTATACTTTTTGATGGTCTTTAAGAATCCGAAATCAGAATTTCAAAACTCTAACATTTTTTAATAGACACGCAATTTTTTGGAGGCAGCAGTCCTATGGAGGCAGAATCTGGGCATGTGTAATAAAAATTTTAACACGCGCCTTAACGCTCTCGACCACCGAGCCGGCTCAATTTTGGCACTATTAAATAGCATTCAAAAAATATTTGACACACTATTTTTTCTTTTTATTGATAAGACGTGTACTTTTCGAGATATTTGACCATTCCAGGACTTTTTTATTCGCCCGGCATCTATTACTCCTATTTCAAGTAAATATTAATGCATAACAATAACGTAGAAGCAAGCGACATCGGAAAGGAACCGTTCGGAATAAATTTCCAAATATGGTGTTTATTTAGGCCCAGATTATGTTCTACCGGCCGATAATCTATGGACGACTTCAATTTCGGGAAAAGTCGAGTTGCTTTGGACAGGGTACGAGACTGACGACGATAAGCCCTTCTCCGTTCCAACGTTTGTTAAAACTAAAATGGAGAAATTTTCCGACCGAATCGGTATGTCCGTCGAACGCAACGGTGAGTGGGTAAATTGGACATACGCGGATTACTGGAACGAAATTAATATGATTGCTAAAGGCTATATCAAGGTAAGCAATTCAATTCGCTTTCTCACTTTAATAAATAGATTGCGAAAAAAAATGCTATTTAAAGCTACATAAGATTCACTTTTTATATTTGGTAGTTGGGTCTAGAGCGATTTGGCGTTGTGGCGAATCTAGGATTTAATGCTCCAGAATGGTGTATTTCATATTTAGCCACGATACTAGCAGGGTAATGCAACTTTCAATTTGTATACACTATAAATTTAACTCAGAAATCCATTTTCTTAATTTGAAATAGTTTGTTTCGGTTTTAGAAATACTTGATTCATTCCTAAAGTCCATTCCGTACGTTTCTAAATATTACTCTTGTGCGGTAATTGCTTTGTATTTGAGCACGATTATAAGGCATAAGAAATATGATTTTAAATTGAAAAGTAGAGAAAGTAATTTTTTAAATAACTAGCAGATCATTGTATTATCCTTCTTGATGAAGTTGATAGCGGCTTTACAATATATAACTGGGAAGTACTCAAAATAATTAATTCAAAGAAATGATTACAATACGTGTATTTAATTCAAACTAACAAGGGGAGGACCAGGTCTGTTAAGCTTGGATTTAACTGAAATTTAAATATGTTGTTATACACCCCTCCCACTATTATATGGCACAGTAACTCATGCTAATGGACATTAGTTTACGAGATAGAATCATTTAAATTTTAGTTACGTAGGCTATTGATGTATATTTACAAACTCAAAGAGTGTGACATTCAAGTAGTCAACGTGGTCATGTGGGTAAGTCGATAAATCCCAATGCTAAAGATCGCGGGTTTAAATCCTGTTCCTTTCCCAATTTAATTTAATTTACCTTTTTTAAAACATGTTTTTGAAGAAATTATATGTGAAACTAATTTTAATTATTAAAAACCTATTTTTATACATTTTTGCTTATTATATTTCATTTGAGGAAGGTAACAAATTATTTATTTTAATAAGTTATTATTATTATATTATTATATAGGGTGGATACAAAAATGAGCCCTCTCCGCCCCCCCCCCTTTTATTTTCGTAACCGAAGCAGATATCACAATTTCAGGAACAGTATAGCTTGCCATCCTGGAATTGATCTGTCTTGTGTATGCTGACACATGCTTTTTATTTGCTTTTCCTCATGAAAGTGAATGTTATTACGGTAATTAAATCCTTCAAATACTTAGGTATTCACCTAACCCATAACCTCTCCTGGGACACTCACATTAATACTTTAGCCACGACTCTAAACCAACGCCTAGGTCTTTTCTCCCGCCTCCACTATCTTCCCCCAAAAATCCTCCTTCTAATATACAACACTCTGATTCACCCCTCCCTTTCCTATGGCCTTCAATTCTGGGGCTCAACTACAAAACTTAACTTACTCCGCTTACTCAGGATACAAAAATGGTTTGCTCGCATCGTTGTTAAGCTGCCCAAACCCGCCCCTGTGTTACATCTTTTTCACACAATAGGTATAACCCCAATTCACCAACTTTATCCCACAAACTTAGCAATCTTTATATACGAAGCACTCAATAACCACATTATAATATCCCTCCCCCAACATTTGTTCACATCACCTACTTCCCCACCTTACAACACACGTCACTCTAACTTTCTACGATTCCCACGCATTAAGCGGAACTACCAACTAAAAAGTATATCAAATTCTGGCAACAAACTTTGGTCCACATTACCCCGCGATCTTCGCCTTGCACCCAACATCTCCACCTTTAAAAGCCTCATTAAGAGATACTACACATCCCCAACCAGCTGTTACCCTATTCCCCCCCACCCTCACTGTCATACTTCATTACCAATTATATAATATTCTTTCTTTATTTCATTCTGCCTCTATTCTCCATTCTGATAAATTTAAATTTTACTTGTATTCGTTTAATGATAACTCCAAAATTTTATCCTTTGTTACTAATTATATGTTTTATCAATTACAATGTATAATATATTATTTTGTACTGTTACAATTTGTCTGCATCTTCCGGGGACCAAACTCGTCGGTCGTTTGGCCATACTGGCCCCGGGCAGATGCTATTGTATTTCCTACCAAAAATAAATAAATAAATAAATAAATAATTTTTAGTAATTTCTTGATTTGCATGTTGAACATTCAAATGTGTTGTGGAGGTAACTAATAAATTCAACATGTGATTGTTGGTGATCCGTTAATCAGATTTTGGAAAATTTTTTTGTTTTGTTCGGAATTTCATGCTGAACAAGTCTTCAATTGGAATTTTTCGTGTACCTCTTACGGTTTTTAAGATAGGATTTGAATGTGTTCTAATTTGCATATTTGGGATGATGAAAAGTGCATAATGAGATAGGTCACCCGCAACTTCCTATTCATCGGATTCATCAAAATTGACATATCTGCTTCGGTTACGAAAATAAAAAAAAGGGGCTCATTTATTATACAAGTGGGGCTCATTTTTGTATCCACCTTGTATAATAAATACATGTATAATAATAATAACTTATTAAAAATAAATAATTCGTTACTTTCCTCAAATGAAATAAAAACTCAAAAAATTATGAAAATATGTTTAATAATTAAAATTAGTTTCATATATTATTTGTTCAAAAATAAGTTTAAAAAAATTAAATTAAAATGAAATTTGGAAAGCAACAGGTTTTGAACCGGGACTTTTAGCATTGGAATCTATCGACTCACCCGCACGACCACGTCGACTACTTGAATGTCACACAATCATGCATTGTTGTTCAACTTTAGCGTATTAATGCAATTTTTACACGTTGCTCATGTAGAAAACAGCCATGCAGGGGTCTACCAATACGGCGGATATGGCTTCAACTCAACAATGAGCCAGTGAATAGGAGGGTGCCTCCTTTGTATTAATCCTCCTAGGTTATGGCATGGTCTTTTAATCCTCTGGTCTGTGCACTCGCGCAAATTCCATTGTTGGAGGTTGACAATTGAACTTTTGTATTTAGTGAAGAGTCGATTTTTGCCCCCTCTCTTGCATGACTTTGGCTTCAGCCCATACATGACAATGTATTTTAAGTTTAACAATTCATTACATGTTCAGCAACAAATACTTAACATTAGCTGACAGTTTTGTTAGATTGTACGAACGTTAAAATACATTGTTAAGTTTGGGCTGTAGCCAAATTCAAGCAATAGAGGGGGGAAAATCGACTCTTCAGTAAAAACAGCAATCCAATTGTTGACTCCAACAACGGATATCGCGCGAGTGCACAGACCAGAGGATTAAAAGACCATGGTTATGGCTTATTATTGGTAGAAGTACGATTAACAATGGTCGACTGATGATGATGTAACCATGTATAACGTTTCAGTGATCAGGCAACACCTCCTATACCAGCACCACCTCTACTCAAAGCCTGGTAAGGTATTGTTACATCACATACGGTAGGGTATTGTTAATCATATTTCAACCAATAATAAGCGTGAAATTGTCCCTACAGTAGGTGATGTAACAATGTAAGATATTTCCGGAGCAGGCTTTCTCTCTAGGCGGTATTGCCTATACTCTATCCAACGAAAGTTGGAGTGGGCGTGTCCAGTTAAACATCCTATTTCAATTGTTAGACATTGTTACCAAAGTAGAATCAACAATGTCTAACAATTGAAATAGGAAGTTTAACTGGACACGCCCACTCCAACTTTCGTTGGACAGAGTATAGAAAGAAAGTCAAATAACTGAAACGTCATATATTGTTACATCATCATAAGTCGACCAAATTTAGCGCTTATTATTGGTAGAAATACGATTAACAATGATCGAAACATGATGATGTAACAATGTATGACGTTTCAGTTATTTGACTTTCTTTCTAGGAGGTGTTGGATTAGGCCTTCTGTTTAGGTGGTGTTAATTGAATTCTCACTGATGGACATAGGACGCCATCTATCGGTATCTATTAGCATCCTATCGTATAGGTTTTTAGTTAATATCTAGGCTAATTGTGGTCGCAGAGACTTGTTACTTTTTTCTGCGCTTCTATGGTGGAGTACCTTTCGAATGAAATAAGTTTGATTCCCCTCCTTATATAATAAGTATCCCAAAAATGTTCCCCATTTTTGATGTTCACGTATTAATATATACAACGTTGTAGATTACTGATCGTTAATGCGCATGTCTGTACTTATCTCAACTTCCGCTTTCTCTAGTAGCTTTAAATGGACACCCGCTGAACTGGTCGTCGCGACGCATAGATTAAATTGAAATTTTGTAAGACTAATTAAAGAAAACATGTATTAAATAGTCGTCTAAAAGTACATAGTATACGTACATAAGATGTTCTATTTCATTTTATGGATTGTGCATGTTTCGTTAATTGATACAAGCTCTTGGAAATAAGTAGAAGAAGCAGCAGCCACCGTTTCTCTCACCTTATCTTACACCATGCTCTCTCCAATGTATGATCCCAGGAGCAAGTTTCTACTCCAACCAGACTGCGAGAAAATGGCTCCTAACGAAAATAGGACAGGATATTGGCATTACATAACAACTAAATCCGTATGTACGATCATTGATTTCAGATAAACACGGTTAATGCGAAACGTGGGCCCAGGAATGGATGAAAGGGAGGGGAGTGCTTTGATTCTCGTATGCTTAAACGTCAAAATTAGTTTCTCGTATGCTTCTACCTAAGTGATGATAGCTAAGTGATAAATTAAGAGACTGTTAATCTGTTATCTATGTTTATTTCTTTATATCAATAATAATGAAAATTATAGTTATATAAAATTAATAAAATAAGTTCATGTTACTTTAGTCTATCCCGCTTTAAGTTGATAGCACTACAAGTGTTATGCGAAAACGAGTCTGACAATTTACCTGAAAATGTGTATCCTTACGCGCTCTTTTTTTGCTTCAGGCAGTATAGAACACTTTGCTAAGCAGCTATTACAGATAAATTGAACTTTATTTGATAAAAATTACAACTCAAACAGACGTATATAAATCTCTGAGGTGTTGTAGTCAAAAATTGTTTATTACGATTATATTCTTTTACATTTTCTTTGTACTGAAGGAATGATGTTTAAGTTTGTTTAAAATAATATATTTATTAAAGTTCTTTAATGAAATATGCAGTAAATATACGAAACTCCATGGTTTTGTCTCTTTCCTTAATATGGTGGCCCTGAAAAGGGCCGTTTAAGCACAAAAAAGTTTAAAGTTCATCAACGCCGCTCATTTCATTATAGGAGTCTGAAGCTGAATTGGTCGAATCACCAACGGAGAATGCCAATCGCTCCACCGTCGTTTCAACCAGGCCATTGAGCTCCCACAACTTTTCTTCTTCAGCTTTCACATGTCACACATAATTCTCCCAATTTTCTTTTGTAAATCGTGATATAGCATCTGAAGTTAAGCGTTCGACTTCTTCTATTTTGATAATAACGAGTTGAGTTTCACGAGCCACAAATCCTTTCACTTGTCTCCAAGCCATGTCGATTGGATTTAAGTCGCAATGATAGGGGGGAAGACGAAGTACATTATGACCATCTAATTTTGCAATGTTATCAATTCTATAAGTAATGAATTTGTGTTTTACAGAGTCAATAACACGCATGAGTTCTTGTTTTACCATTGTTGAATCCCATGGTAACCCTTTTTCAGTAAGCCAACACTGAATTTCGCTTATCCGATTAGTTGGCACTCGTTCCAGCTTAACAGAGTGATACGGGGCGTTGTCCATGATAATATACACTATGAGGTGCAATATTTGGTATCAGCTTATTTGCAAACCATTCTTCAAAATGTGGCCCGTTCATTTCATTATGGTAATCCCATTACCTTTTTTTGCTCGAAAAATTTCTGCAGCCCCCTGAACAAATCCCTGTTCATTACCTGCATGCGTAACGATTAGCCGTCCCCCGTTCCCTGATGGTGATTTTAGGTGTAATGATAACCATGAAAAAAATGCTTGCTGCCGATTTCGTACAGTTGAGTCTTGCCATACTTTAAGATTTGTATGGCCGGCATTCACCTAAGTTTCGTCCATATAATAAATATTCCGTCCTTTTTCTCTGTATTGTTTTATAGATCGAAGATAATTTCTTCTCCAGATCACGATGTCATCACAGTCGAGCAAACATGCTTCACGTTTTCTCTTACTGAAAGTGAAAACTATCTCTTGTACATTTATATATTTCAGTACTTTGTCAATCGTTGGTATTTCATTTCGTATGAAAAATCCACGAACAATTCTGCGTATAGCAGACAGGGTAAATTCCTCATATCGCTGTGAAATATGATGGGCATCTTTGGCAAGTTGACGTGTCTTCACAGGAGTGCTTAACTGCCCTTTGCTAACGATTTCGGCTTTTGCTCGCAAGATCGCTGCTGCTGAGATGCCAGTTAATTCTTCCATCTTTTTACAATGTTGTTCACAGACTCCATGGATGAGCTACGCGAAAATCACTATAAACATTCAAAACAATCTGCTTGCTTGAACTATTTAGGGGCTTTGCTTAATAGTTTTGCACCTTTTATGATTGGAAAAATAGTGCCGGGGAGATGAAACCTCCTCCATTGCTAAGTGAAAATGAAAACTGTCATGAATAAATATGTTGCAAACTAAAGAGTATGCGCAGTGGAATGAACATTCAATGACATAAGGCGAAAATGAAAAGTAAAAACGTATTTATTACGGACAAATAATAAATTGCAATAACTAAAATAACCTTAAATCTAACAATTATTAGACAAAACCTTTTTGGGCGTGATCCTCACGCCAAAACAAAAGCCTTCTAGGCCCAGACATTAAATGACTTAAATTAAGAATACACTAATGAAAAACCCAACACACTGCACCTTCGTGGATAACTATCCTATCCACTAAATAAGAGAATGACGGGCAGCAAGCCACAGTCGAGGAACACACCACACTTTGATGTGGAGGCAGTAAACAAACACCTACTTGCACATATGAGCTTTATAGCTATTCTCACATACAATGGCGACGGAGAACACTGTCGATCCTCCACAAATTTTCAAGCACTCACAATATGATACTAACACTTGGCTTGAAAAGACACAATTGCAAAATGAACACGAAACATGTAGAAATTATAATGAAGTCTTAGTCGGGATAGAATGTCACAGGTCGGTAGGAATTATGGCCGCTCACCAGGTTGAAAACAGACTGCAACCGAGGATGTGTTCTACGTACAAACAAAAACAGAATATCCATTTAACGTGAAATGGGAACGAAGAAATGCAGATAAGTTCTCCCGATACGATTCGTTGCGAAACCAGAACAGCGGGGCTTGAATTAGAATGTGAAAGTTTAATGATTAGAACAGGATTGCTCTATCGCCTCCTCTTCACTATTACAAAGCCCATGTCGTGACTCACGTACGTCGACAGCCCGCATGGCCACAAACCTTGCACAAAAGAACTGTAACGCAGCTCGTAAAACTGGAGCTCGGGAAAAGTTGCTAGAGCCTGTTGGGCGCACAAACCTAGATGAAAATTAGCACTCACCAGTTAATTGACGCCAGTTCTAACAGTCCAATGCGGCAGCTCAGGAATTTGCACGGCTCCGGTCGAAAGAAGTATCTCAGCGGTTGATTTGCCACGTAGACACGTTGAGGACTTCGTCGTAGCGGGGTTCTCGTTGTTCACCACGCCCACCGGTGCACAGGGCTCGTCGCCCGGCGGAGATATTGTCCATGCAACCTTCGCCTGGCCGCATTCCTTCCTATCACTCGAAAACGCCAACACGCTGCCGTCCCTCGATATCACATTGATCGGGCTCCAAGATTCCTCTTTTCGTCCGTTCGCTACGACTCCTCTAAGGCCAACCCCTCGATCTCGGTTCTCAACGTCATCATCTCGAAATTCCCGCTCTCGCCTCCCATTCGTCCTTTGGCGTTGATGTTGTTGACGACGAGATCTACGTCGCCTCTCTTTCCCTCCCGACGCATAGAAAATGCGAGTGGGAAAGAGTTCGATTCCGTCACTGGAATTCATAATGGCATCGGAATTCCGTGACAAAAACATTTGGAGTGCACTGTGCAGGTGCAAAGTACTTTTATTATAATAAGCATGAGAGAAATATAATATGTAAATAATAAATGGAACTCTTAATAAATATAATAATCTTTCTTTTATTTGAATGTTTTGTATATATTCTATCTATTGTTGGAACTATTTTGTTTTGGTGAGAGAACACAATCTTAGAGTGTGGCAATTTACACACAGTAACAGTTACAGTGCTATCAGCTTAAATCGGGATAGAAGTGTAGTAAATAAGAACCCAGATGTCCGCCCCCTCCCTGCGAACGGACTCGACCGCGAAGAGAGCATGTGACGACGCCCAAAAGTTATTTGTAAACAATTCTCAGTTGTACTTTCGATTTAGAGAGGGAGGGGCAGTGGCTTTCTTTTGTGATGGATTAGGTTGTAATTTAGAGCCCGATTTAGAGGCAGATAGAGATAGTATATGGGTTTCGACCCCGAACAACCGCAGAAGGAAAGCTGACCGCATTGATCATGCAAGGTTTAGTCGATGAAGAAATGATAGATGTTGAAAAAAATCGCGATGAAGCTTTGGAGAACATCAAAAAGAATCAAACTGAACAGAAGCGTTTGTTTGACCGTCATGGAGGTCCAACAAAAATTTCAAAGAAAATGACGTCGTACTTGTGAGAAGGAAAGCCTTGGCAGCAACCAGCAGAAAAGGCAAATTAGCAGTGCTTTACCAAGAATTGAGCGACAGTGTGTATGAAGTTTCAAGTTTCGAGAATCCGCCAAAATATCGTGTGATCGCTCCTGAAGACCAATTAAAACGATGGGACATTGCAGATGATGTCGACAGTGATGCAGAAGAAGATGAAGAATCTCAGGCGTTATGCCCCAGCGTTAATATTAATTTTGTTTATTTTCAGTGTAGTAAATAAGAACCCAGATGTCAGGGGGTGGCCGTGGCCTGGTTGTCTCGTCGGTTGGCTTGCTAATCGATGGAGTTCAGCAACTTCAGGCGCGGCCAGCTGCTGGCTGGGTGACGGCCAGGGCTTGAGGGCCACTGCTGGCGGGACAGCTATTTGGGGCACGGCTGTTGGAGGACTTTAGTCTGACCCATTTGCCAAGTGACCATAGCTGGTTTTCCAGCAGTTGGTGACAGCCACTGGTTTGTTTGTCCGCCAGCAGCTCTTCCATCATGAAACCCCCCGTGCTTCGGAGGGCACGTTAAGCCGTCGGTCCCGGCTGCTACTGTCATCTCGTAGCAGTCGTTATTACTTCTACGAGCGGCGCAAAACTCCCTCGTAGGAGTAGGTGCCGCAGATTATGCAGATACTGTACCCAGATGTCAGCCCCCCCCCCTCCCTGCGAATGGACTCGACTGCGAAGAGAGCATGTGACGACGCCCAAAAGTTATTTGTAAACAATTCTCAGTTGTACTTTCGATTTTG
>JAHWFO010035824.1:0-16010 GCA_023313115.1 Rhysida immarginata | reverse complement strand
CCGACCGTTATCTGAATGTTTTGGACAACTGTGCACTTCCAACGTTGCGGCAATTTTTCGGAAACGGGCCATTTTTCTACCGACACGACAATGCTCCGTGCCAAAAAGCAAGGCGTGTACAGCAGTGGTTTGCGGACTCAGTGGTCGAAGAAATGGGTTGGCCGGCACAAAGTCCCGACCTCAATCCTATAGAGAGTCTGTGGGATGAATTGGAAAGACGCTTGCGGGCCAGATCACTTCGGCCAACTTCTGTACCCGAACTGATTCTCGCTCTTCGGGAGGAATGGAGGAACATTCCGTAAAGTACCTACCTGGCACGAGGCGGGACCTGTTCGGCTGGCATATGATTGATACATCATAGATCGGTTACGTATGCGCAATTGACACGGCTAATTACGTTTACTTTAAAGGGGGGTAAACATCGGGAAACTTACTTTCTGGATGCGCCTCGTACGACATTTTAGTTCTTTTATGTTCGTAAAAAGGCAATTTTTATTTAAAAAAATAATTTTTACATCGTTAATAAAAATATAAATAATTATATACAAAGTATTTTACAAAAATAATGAAATCCTGGAATATAGCTTGATACGTCAAAGAAAACTAAAAATGGATTTTCTTTTCTCTTGTGTTCCTGAGTCGGATCGCGGTTTCTTGGAAGTGGATGCCACCGCTTGATTTTCATTTGTCTTTCGTTTTCCCTAAAAAGAAACAGACATTTAATAATTTTACACAATTATACACTGTCGTATCAATGAATTATGACCAGCACCCCTTCAAGGCGCACGCATGGTTCGCCCCAACAACAATTACACATTGCAAAATTTGCATAACAGGCCGACAAAGCTTTAAAGCTGATGCATCAAACGGCAGGTGCACGAGCCTCGAGATAGGTAAACGTCCGGATTTAACGACAGACTCTCGCAGCAAGGGTGGAACCATCTCCGAAACGGACGCGATTTGTGAACTGTTCACGGTCCGCTGTAGTGAAGGTGTACAAAGAGTGGACAGCAGGGACCGTGAACCAGATTCAACAGTGGTACCAACAGACGTGTATCCGACACTACCATGAGTCATTGTCGACCACGCCTAGACTTTGCACGTGAGCACCGCCATTGGATCACAGACGAGCGTGCTAAGGTTGCCTTCTCCGACGAGACCAGTTTTTGCTCCGTAAGATTGACTGACGATGAATGCGAGTGCGTCGTGAATGCCATGAAAAGAGACTGCAGGAAGCTATTGTCACCTGGAAACGGGCTGGTGGGGGTAGTGTGCATGTGTGGTGGATTTTCTGTTGGGAGCAGTTAGGTCCAGTGATTCGTCTAGAGGGCAATTTGAATGCCTGTGGCTATCTGTCAATCGTAGGGGACCAGGTGCACCTGTACGTGCTCGTGATGTTTCCCCGATGAGATGGTGTGCACCGTGCCACAAGGCACGTCTCCTTCTGGCTTGGTTCGAGGAACACGACTGACTTTTGAGTGCTCCCTTGGCCATTCGTTTATCAAAATGATCTAATATCAAAATACGAGGTGCATCCAGAAAGTAAGTTTCCCAATGTTTTCCCCCTTTAAAGTAAACGTAATTAGCCGTGTCAACTGCGCATGCGTAACAGATCTGGTCCCGCCTCGTGCCAGTAGCGTGGTAGCAACGGTCCGAAACGGAAGCTCTTATTTCTTCTCCCGCCGCCTGCGAGGTTCGGTCGGCGATAAAGTTCTTGAATGCACAAAGCATTGCGCCAATTGAAACTCATCGTCAGCTGTCAGGTCTATGGGCCGAACATCCACGTAAGCGTCGCTGGTGTAGGCAGTTTTCCCGAAGGTCGTCAAAGTGTCCGTGATGAAGAGCGCAGTGGGATGATGATCTTGTTGAGCTTGTGCGGCAGCCCTGATCTTGCTCCCAGCGATTTTCACGTTTTCTGATCTTGCACCTCAACGACGTCTGTCACACGCTGGTTCCATTCACAGGCGGCAGAGTTCTACGACAGGGGGGATACAAAAGTTGATCCCACGATACGACAAGTGTCTCAATTCTGGTGGTGGCTATGTTGTTTTTTTTATAAATACGGAAACTTACTTTCTGGATGCGCCTCGTAATTGATTGGTTAATGACGAAATACTTTGTTCCCTTTACGTAATACAAATGTGGTCCAAACTTTTGGCCACCAGTGTATCTAGTTCGCTGATCGGGATTGTCTTCCCGACGGGTATAAAATTCTTGAAGAATGGTCTGTGAGGATTTTATTCATATGCCATACTTCAGATTCCTAGTCGAGCCCAGGCTGCGGTATTTCTTAGCCGTTTTCGTTTATAATTTAAGTATGGACGCTTGCTTTGTGGACCTCGAAAGAGCATACGACAGAGTTCCTCGGGAGAAGCTCTGGCAAGTGTTGCAAGAATATGGAGTGGATGGATTGCAATTACTGGTTGCTATCATGTCTCTGTACGAAAGCTCTGAGATGTGTGTCCGGATAAATGGCATTCAGTCAAGACCGTTCACCGTGGGTGTTGGACTCCGCCAAGGGTGCGTACCGTCGCCCCTCTTGTTCATTATCTTTATGGACTGGATAGACAGGGGCAGCCGAGGCGATGAGCGTGTTTGTGTGGGTTGCTCTTTGCTGACGACCTTGTCCTCCTTGGGTCTTCTCGCACGAACCTTCAGCATGCACTAGACCGGTTTGCAGTAGCCAAATGTGAAGAATCTGGGATGAAGATCAGTGTGGCTAAAACCGAGGTTCTGGTCCTTTCAAGACAGCATGCTCAGTGCGCTCTCCATGTTAGGGGAGCATCATTGAGACAGGTGGAGAAATTCAAGTATCTCGGGATTGCATTCACGAGTGATGGACGGCAGGAGAAAGAATTGGATGCTCGGATCAGGCGTAAACTGTGGCGATCCGTGGTAACGAAACGCGAGCTGGGTAACAAAGCCAAGCTCTCCGTCTTCAAATCTATCTTTGTCCCCATTCTCACTATGGTCATGAGGCTTGGGTAATGACCGAAAGAGTGCGATCACGGGTACAAGCGGCTGAAATGCGATTTCTGAGAAGTGTGGCAGGTGTTACCCTACTAGATAGAGTGCACAGCAGCACAATAAAGCCCCGTTTCCACGGACTGAGAATTCTCGTTTCGGGAAACTCGATTCGTCAAACTAGTTTCGCGGATCTAGTTTTAGGCTTCCCCTCTTGTTCCACGAACCGAACTTCTAACTCGTTTGACCCATTGCATTGTGGGATTATTCGTACTGCAGTGCGCATTGCATTTTGGGATTGTCAACAAATATGGATGCCCAACAAAGACGCAGATTTATTTTAGTGACTATACTAATGCGGCTAAAGCATTTACTGCATCTCAATGAACAGATAAACCAATGCAGAACATTGATGCCTTATTTGCAGCATCATAATAGATCAATTATTTGTCGACAATTGCAAAATCAATCGCTGCTGAGTCAATTGCTTTCTTTATTAGCTACACAAAATCGAAGAAAGAAATACAAGCTATGGATCGGACCGAAATCGTCACATTGGTGGCTCAGTATTGTTCCGCTTCAGAATCCAAACCTCTCTCTCTTTTTCTTCCTACCTCCCCTTTTCTTCCAATCACCTGTCCTCTCGTAATTTTTTTCTCACAACAATGCTCCGATTTCTCTCTCTCCACCTCTTTGGTACTTCCATTGTCATTTCTAGGGGGCGGACAGCTCTTTTTCCTACTTCTCCTATGCATTCTTCTTTCGCTACCTTTTCCTTCTATTTTCCCTTTTCGTATTTGATCGCCGGATTTATTTATAGATGTTTCTTCGCTAATTCGGCGATCTGACATGAGGCAACGTTCCCCATTCAAATCAATGTTAAAACATTTCATCCGCTCTAAAGATCGAAAACAGTTTTTTTACGTTTTGCACGTCGCAGATCTTCAATTTTCTCCCCCCATAAAATTATTAACGCAATCGTATCCTGCTCTCCCCATTCCACCGCGCTCTTTCGCTTTCTACTTTCCGCCATTTTGAAAATTAAATGCGAGCCTGCGATGCGAAGCTGGTTTCGTCGATGAAACGAGTTCTCAAAACTCGTTTGAACGAAACTAGTTTCAAACGTGGTTGATGAAACGAGTCTCGGTTCCACGGGATTACGGATCTAGTTCCGCGAACCGAACCGAGAAAAACTCGGTTCGTGGAAACGGGGCTTAAGGGAATCGTTAGGTGTTGAGCCGCTACTTCTGCGCATTGAGAGATCTGTTGCGCTGGTATGGCCACGTGATACGAATGCTGCAAACTAGTCTTCCTAGGCAGTTGTTATTTTCCAAGCCGGTGGGTAAGAGACCAAGGGGTCGGTGGATACCAGGTGGCTAGACTACATGGAGAATCTGGGTTCGAGTCGCTTGGGTATTACCAGGGAGGACATGCGCCTGATAGCGGAAGATCGCGATCGCTGGAGATCCTCCATAGGGCCGCTGCCCCCGCGACCCTAACGGATAAGCGGGTTTGAAAAGTAAGTATGGACGTACATATAAAATCCTCGTGGACCATTTATCCATAAACTTAAAAATAAAATACTGCTAACGACAATCAAAACGACTATTATGTGAATTCTAACTTACTTTCTTGGAAACGTTATCCTTCTTTGCCTTCTCTGGTGAAATCGTAGCAAAAACAAAATTGCGGGAATGCTTAGGAGCATTTGGGTTGACGTCCTTTGAAAATTTAGCCGTAGCTGCAAGTTTTTCTAAACTCTGCGCCCCTCTCGATAAAAACGAGCCTCTTCGTATCTGCAATTATAAACATTTAACTTAATGACTATGACTATCGATGACTCTATGCTTTATAAAATACAAGGGGTAGTCATAAAGTTTTAATTATCATCTCGAGTATACACTGAGTTAGCAAAACTCGTGGGATAGTTACTTAATATCTGGTCGGGCCACCTCTGGCCCTGTGGAGTGCAGCAATACGGCTTGGTAGTGAGTCTGCAGTGAACAGCATCCCATATATGCTCGATGGGATTCATGTCAGGGCTCCGGGCTGGCCAGCTCAGTCGTTGGACCTCTCCTGCATGCTCCTCCATGCAGATGGTCTCCGACGAGTTGACGATACCGTAGACCATTCAACGTTTGGTCCAGGATAACCAAACCAGGAAAATGCACCCCAGACCATGACTGACGCCCCACCACCTGTTGGCATGCGGGATCCATCATTTCGTGAGGTCTGCGCCACACACGGTGCCTCCCATCAGCGTGGTACAGTTGATATCGTGACTCATCTGACCATATGACGTCACGCCACTGTTTCAGAGTCCAGCCAAGATGGTTGGTGGCAAATGCACGCCGGAGTGTCCGACGACGCTGGGTAAGCATTGGCACCCGTGTAGGGCGACGGCTGCCAAACTCGTGGGCATGCAGATTCCGACGGTAGCGGATAGAGAGCACTTGAAACCTCCACACACTGAGCAATCAATCCATCTCGCTCAGTCTGTATTGTCGCGATTCCTGTAACCGGCCGGGGGGAAACCAACTGCCCCCTGTAACCAAATAGGTTGGGGTATATACCAGTTCGTTAGAGGGGGGGTCTGGGGGGCACAGCCCCCCAGTCTTTAAAAAATATAATTTTTATGGATTGATGGATTGATTGCACCAGGCACGCTGGCTGAAAAGACTAAGTTCAGTGTGTGGAGGTTTCAAGTGCTCTCTATCCACGAGTGCTTCCGACGGATTGTCCATCGAGAGACGTTTCTAGTGCGGCCAGTATTGAACTGGTCTGTGATTTGCTGCACTGTTGCGCTCCTGTCTCTCTGAATCATTCGTCCCAGGTGTCGCTGGTCACGATCATTCAGGGCAGCTGGACGCCCGGTATGGTGCCTGTTGTGGACTGTGATGCCTTCATCCAGCCATTCCCGATACGCCCTGGAGACAGTTGAGCGGGGAAAGCCAAATTCCTGCACCACTGCCGAAACGGAACATCCCATGCGTCGGGCACCTACTATCATACCCCGTTCAAAAGACGTCGACTCGCGACGACGTGCCATTTCTGATTAATCACTTATCCAAGCTCTTCCCACAACGTCTAATGGTCCATTCCCAGAATCCGTTACCCCTGTGAATTCGTGAGCCATGCCCATGAGGTTTGCTAACTCGGTGTATATCAGAAGTCCTAGTACATAGTGAAATCCCCACGCCAAGTACCATAGAATGGTGACGCTAGAGTGACCAAATCAAAATGGTGCAGCTCATTGATAAAATGGAGTATCGTGCGGGGATTCGTTTTCTGCATTTGAAAGGGGAACAAGTCTACAACAATCCTTGCTGACTTGGTGGAACTCTACAGCAACACTGTACCATCGTATGACACAGTGGTTACGTGGTGCAGATACTTCCGTGTGGATGACAAACAACAAAGTGGCAGGCGTTTTCCAATTAGCGTCTGTTAAGCGTCTGCGTCGGTTCGGCGTCGGTCACGCGTCGTTTCAAGATCTAGCATGGCTAGATTTTTTGGCGTCTTTTTGATCTAGCCAGTCAGGTGCGATCTACTTTGCTACGGATTCTGGGTCTTCGCCGATTCGGATGGAGAATCATGGCTGCCGTAGCTACTATTCGCCGACACGGGTTCTCGCGACTTTTCCCTCGTGAATTTATTAATAAACAGGTTAATCATTTATTTATCAAGTAAAAATGATAAAGCGTGAACTTGACCGAAGTGGTTGATATTTTCTTTTTCCATCACCTTGAGAGAGCGACAATTGTTAGCAGCGACTCGACCAATCAGATCAGACCAGATGCAGGATAACGGTTGAAAGTCGCTAAATGGAAAACGACCGCGCTCGCGTGTGTCTCACAGGCGACGATTGCAAAAAAGAACGCCGAAGCAAAATAGACTCCGCACGTGACGAGACGCTGAACCGACGCTAAATGGAAACCAGCCTTTAGGCCTATGCAAATTTATATAATCGTATAATTAGGCCTATGGCATGGTTCGTAATCGCATTTTTGCCACCACGCGATATGTTGAAGTCAAGACTAAAACTTAGGTATTCCGCGTTCTTTATCGTGGCCTTCGAGATATTAGGCCTCCGCATGGGGCTTGAAATCACGTGCCTAGGCATTTTCTATTTTTGACCGCTAGTTGTTTGTCTCTATGGCTAGTTTGGTGCTCTTGTCCTGATCTACTTTATCCAACTTTACCACAGCCGGCTCGGTGGCCGAGAGCGTTGAGGTGCAGGTCTTGCCGCTCTCGTAACCAGCGAGTCGCGGGTTCGAATCCCACCGGGGGCATGGATGCTAGTTTGTTCCCTATCATCCCAAACAGCTAGTCTCCTGGATAAAAGAGGAGATGCGGGCTGAAAACCCATCCTTCCAAATTTTACCTTGAATTCTCCATTGGATTTCCCTGATGACCCCCCCCCCTCCAGCGTTAAAACGTTGAACTTCTGACACGAAGGAAAACATTGAAACGATACGTGATGCAGAGGCCTAATATCTCGAATGCCATGCCCCTCATGATGGAAAAAATAGTTCTACTTTAAGAATTTAATTTCCGTAATGCGTTCCGTCGCCTACTCGTGTATACAATAACGCCCCAGCTCATTCTGCACAGGACACACCCACTTGCTTCATTGAGCTATCAAATTTTGCCTCGCCCCCTGTATTCTCCTCCTGACATGGCTCCCAATGACTTCTTCCTCTTTCCTCGGATGAAGAAACCATTGCGTGACAGGCATTTCCACGAGGTGATTTTCGAGTGATATGCCTGGCCTTGCACGGGATGGACTCTCCAACTACCGGCTCTTTAGCACTTCTACTCGACTTCACTCGTTTAAGAACGTTGTCTATAGCTGAGCGAGTTTGACAACAGTGCTGGAGAAAAAGCGTGGCGACTAAACGTCATACATGTATTTTCTGTATATTCACATTCAGAAGTTGCAATATTTCATCAAAAAACAGCCCGAGCAACACTGGGTATACCAGCTAGTTCATAAAACATGTAAATCGAAAAATAAGCCTATACAGGGTGTTTCAAAATTATGTACAATAAATTTAGTGACATATTCTTCAGGTCAAAAGAAGACGAAAATGTTGTATAGCACTTCGTCTGGAAACGATTTGTTTGCGAGTAATCCAATATCATACAGTAGGAATGCACGGTAGTTAGCGGACGATATTTTAGCAGTTCCAGCGTTTCGACCCAACACTAGGTTGAGTGGTTTGTTCCATTTAAACCTACTTTAGGGTGTATCCACTAGGAATAGCAATTTCAGAACGTTTGCGTGCTTTGACATACGCATTATGTTTTACGTAAAAAGTCATGTACACGTATTCCAGTGCAGAATACACTGACATGCACCTAATGTATGGTCTTGCGGACGGAAATGCTGTGGAAGCAAGAAGACTCTACCAAGAACGCTTTCCGAATAGACGTTTGCCAAATAACCAAACATTTGTATCTGTCGACAGACATTTGAGGGAGCGTGGTTCCTTTGGCCGTCAAACAGGACAAGGGTGGCCTGTAGCACATTCTCCGGATGAGGGGGATGTGATAATTGACATCATACATGACGAACCACAGACAAGCACCAGTCGTATTTCTTCTATGGTCACATTCCGCACTCTTCTGTTTGGCGCATTCTTCACCGTCAGCTTTTGCATCCATACCACCTGCAACTGGTTCAGGCACTGAACCCAACGGACTATCCACACTGACAACGATTTTGCCAATGGATACAACGTCGTCATGCTGCAGACCCTAGTTGTCTCAGCCAGATACTATTCACGGACGAAGCAACCTTCACCCAGACAGGAATCGTAAATTCTCACAACCAGCACCATTGGGCAGATGCTAACCCGCACGTTACCAGAGCTCGAGCGCATCGAGAGCGTTTCTCCTTTGAACATTTGGTGTGGAATTGTCGGAAATAACTTAATTGGCCCTTAAGTGTTGCCGCCACGATTGACTGGGCGAACGTATCTTTTGTTTCTGCAGAATGCATTGCCAGAATTACTCGAAGATGTTCCTCTTTTGATAAGATCTAACATGTGGTTCATGCATGAAGGCGCTCCAGTGCACCTTAATGCTGCATACACGAATCGGTGGATAGGTCGACGTGGACCGGTAGCCTGGCCTGCAAGATCACCCGACCTTAATCCATTGGACTTTTTTCTGCGGGGTCATGTGAAAACGATCGTCTACAGCACACAAGTTCCTAACATTATGGATCTGCGACAACGAATTGAAAATGCCAAAGACTGGTCGCTCATGCAACGAGCCTAAGCGTGCGTGCGAGCTGGTGGCGGGCACTTAGAACAATTCCTGTAATTTGGAGCCACGGGTTTAGTTGGCTGTATCGCGTAAATAAATCGTTTCCAGACAAAGTGCTATACAACATTTTCGTCTTCTTTTGACCTGAAGAATATGGCACTAAATTTATTGTACATAATTTTGAAACACCCCGTATAAGTCTTTTACATCAAATTGGTTTCTATCCTTCCTATAACCCAACCGAGTTTCGAGTTGGTGCAACATACAAACACACGACCATCCGATTGTTGACGCAAACACGACGAGACTGTTTGCACATGCAAGCGAAAATGCGAAAAAAAAGGTGCTACCTATCGGATTTCCTTCAAACCACTCTCTAAACACTCCCGTCAGTAATAAGAACACAGTGAAATCGGTCGAGTAGGTTTGCGGTCAGTTTTGGACGGAAATTTAATAGGAGGGTCCATTGTAACACAAACGAAATACGAGCTTAAGCCTAAAGTAACTTCCCGCAGCAGTGCTTATTAGAGCAAGCAGGCGATATGTGAACCATCACCAGTTTGCCTAGTGTCTACGCACTACAGCCCGAATCGCTTTAGTTTGAACATGCCTTATATTTTAAACCTAGTACAAACGTAGCATTAGGTTACTTATAAAAACGACTGATCTTACCGCTTGCGTTTTCGGATTCTTTGGGGATTCTATTTCGGAAGATATTTTCTTTTCCGTTGTCGAGACCGTGACGTTATCTTCAATGTTCGTGCAAGAAAAAATTTGAAATTAATAAAAGAAAACGAGAAGTAAAGTTTTGAATTCAAATTAAGTTTTACTTTTTTTTTAAAAATTCTCACGGGCTTGCATAAGTTCTCGCTGTTTTTTTTGCGAATGCTTTATTGTATTCTCCGATCTTTCTGGCAGCGTACGAATACCATGTCGAAAGAACGAATCGTCTTTTGAGGTTATCCACAAATCAACTCATTTTTTGGCCAGGCCATGCATCATCGATCGGAGCAAGTGGTATTCGGATAGGAGTTCCCATGTAGGTTTTGACTGGTTTTGCAATATGTGGCTGAGCATTGTCATGTCGCTCTTCATGTTGCGGCACTTCTTCCTTCAATGCTTGGCTCAAACGCATCAATTGTAGTTGATAGCGATCTCCCGTGATGGTTTCATTGGGTTTGAGGAGCTCGTATCATGTTGATAGACTACACCCAGCTGATCCTATCAAATATAGAGCATGAGCTTGGAACCACAGATATTTGGCTTTACCATCGATATTGATGCATGGCCTGGCTGTTTCATAGTGTATCCGCTTTTCCATCGCCAGTCCTCAAAAGTCGCAGTCTACCCTGTTTTTTCGAACATAGCCGCCATCTTGAAATCGGCCATCTTGAATCTAAGCCATTTTTTTTTAATGGAAAGGGGGTCATGTGATATATCAAATAACATGAGCGTTTTCTGACGATTTCATTCCTGTAAACAGATCCGAAGTAGCAGTTATGGTTCAAAAGTTACAACACATTTTGTTTCATTTCGTAGCAGGTAACTGAAGATGGCTTTGACCACGGAGGAGAGAATCTAGGTCGTTTTGATGTCTGGAGAACGAAGTTTCCGTGTCATAGCTGCAGGTTTTAACAACCGCCACCCAGAAAGACCTCCAAATTCGCACAACACTGTCAGGTGATTAATTAAGAAATTCCGAGAAACTGCGACTGTGTTGACAAGGCACGGAGTGGCCGTCCAATAAGTGCTACTGACTAGACAACCTCAACAATGGTTTTGGCGTCCTTCGTCAAAAGCCCACAACGCGGCACACGATGTTTGTCAGCAGAATGTGGTATCAGCCACTCAGCAATAGCATCCATTCAAGGTTCAGATACTCCAGCACCTAGCAGAGAATGACCAGACAGATCACCTGATCTCACACCACTTGACTTTTATCTGTGGGGTCATTTCAAGCAACTCGTATATGCAGAGAAAATCAGAAATAGACGCCATTTCCAGCAACGCATTGAAGAAGCATGTGCCAGCATTTCTGCAATGGAAATCCTTCTGCGAGTGCATGACGATTGGATTCAGCGCCTTTAAATGTGCCTCGACCAAGAGGGACACCATGTTGAACACATTAAATGACTGTAAACCTTTATGGAGAACAGTCCAGCCTGTAATTCCAAACAAAATGGGTTGTTACTTTTGAACCATAACTGCTACTTCAAATCTGTTTACAGGAATGAGATTGTCAGAAAATGCTCATGTTATTTGATATATCACACGACCCCCTTTCCATTTAAAAAAATTGACTTAGATCCAAGATGGCCGATTTTAAGATGGCGGCCACGTTCGATACTTACCAAGGTTGTTAAAGAGACAACAACCTTGGGTACATACCGTAAAAGGTAGACCACTTCACCCGTACCTTACTGGAATATTCAGATTTCCCAATTCCTGCAAGGTTTTCGAAAAAACAGGGTGTACTTCGACTTTTGACTCGTCTTTCTAAATGTATCCATAAGTGCACACATTTTAATTATGTCATAAAATCTTCTTCATGGGGTCGCTATTTTTGATGAGCTTTCTCAAATTCTCTGTGGTTGACAAGGCACGGAGTGGCTGTCCAAGAAGTACTACTGACGAGACAACCTCGACAATGGTTTTGGTGTCGTTCGGCAAGAGCCCACAACGTAGCACATGACGTTTGTCAGCAGAAGGTGGAATCGGCCAGTCATCGATCGTACGAATCCTTCATGCTCAGATACTCCAGCACCTAGCAGAGGAATGGCCACCCAGATCACCTGATCTCACACCACTTGACTTTTATCTGTGGGGTCATTTAAAGCAACTCGTATATGCAGAGAAAATCAGAAACAGACGCCATCTCCAGCAACACATTGAAGAAGCGTGTGCCAGCAAGTCAAGTGGCGTGAGATCAGGTGATCTGGGTGGCCATTCCTCTGCTAGATGCTGGAGTATCTGAATCTTGAATGGATGCCATTGATGAGTGACTGATTCCACATTCTGCTGACAAACGTTGTGTGCTGCGTTGCGGGTTCTTGACGGATGACGCCAAAAACCATTGTTGAGGTTGTCTCGTCAGTAGCACTTATTGGACGGCCGCTCCGTGCTTTGTCAACCACAGTCCTAGTTTCTCGGAATTTCTTAATTAAGCACCTGACAAGCGTTGTGTGGAATTGGAGGTCTTTCTGGGTACCGGTTGTTAAAATCTGCAGCTAGGACACGGAAACTTTCTTCTCGATTCTCTTCTCCGTGATCAAAGCCATCTTCAGTTACCTGCTACAAAACGAAACAAAATGTGTTGTAACTTTTGAACCCTAACTGCTACGTCAAATCTGTTTACAGGAATGAAATTGTCAGAAAATGCTCATGTTATTTGATATATCACACGACCCCCTTTCCATTAAAAAAAAATCGACTTGGATTCAAGATGGCCGATTTCAAAATGGCGGCCATGTTCGGCACATACCGTAAAAGATAGTATTGCCCAATGCAAAAAGGCTAAGATAACGCCATCTGTCGGGAAACAACGAGAACTTATTGAAGCCCCTGATAATAAAAATCACCTTTCCTCCGTACTGGTCGTTGTACGACGTTAACAGGCGTCGAATCAAGCATTTCTTTATCGTCTTCTTCGTTTTCGCATAACCACTTCTCTCGTTCGCATCGTTCACGACGCCATTCGGAATCTTCGAGGTCTTCGTTATTTTCGTTGTCGTCGGAGTTTTTCTCGTCGTCATCGTCCCAGTTGTTGTCGCTGTTCCTCCAGCGGAATTTTCTCTCGCGCTTCCGATCGCTGTGCAAATCGCCGTCTGGCAAATACATTTCCTGGTAAAGACGTAAATGCTTTTGATCTTCGTCCATCATTCGTTTGTGATGGACACGCCCGACTTGATTTCTCAGCTCCTCCTCGGTGCCTATTTCGTCGTTGTCCCCTTCTTCGGAATCTAAGAAATCTTCGTCTTCGGGAAGCTCTTCTTCGTCGCTACTTGCTTCGCTTCCCGAGAGCTCGGCTTCTTCGTCGACAAACTCTTTTCGCATTTTACGACCTTTCAAAAATCCATGGAAACTACGTTCTTCGTTATCATCATCATCATCATTCTCGCCGTCATCTTCGTTATCCTCCTCCTCCTCCTCATCTTCACTGTATTTTATTTTACCGACCGTTAACTTATCACGAGCACTTCCAATTTCGGGTTCGCTATCGAGCTCCAGCTCTTTTGTATCGCTGTCGTAATTAAGCGTCATATTGAACGATTCGCTGTTCGTATCGAGCGCATCTGCAAAACTGTTTTGACGTCTCGTCTGATTTGAATCTTCAAATTTGCCTGAACACAGGTTTAACACGTCGTCGTCGATGAAAGGAGAACTGTCGTCCGTTAAGCACTTCTTCTGGGTGCCGATCACAGCTTCGGATCTGGACGACCTTCCCGAAGATGCAAACGAAAGAAAGTCGGTCGTGACGTTCTCCTTCTGCACGGACGATCGGCTGCATTGCGATTGCACGTCCAAACTCTTCTCGTTCTGGGAGTCGCCGAATTTCCCCGAACAAAGCGAAAGAATTTCGTCGAAATCCTCGTCGCAATTTTTTTGACTCTCTTCGTTTCCGATTAGTTCTTTATACCTTTTTGGTGATCCCTCATCTTTGAATTGCGACGACTTCAAGTCCGTGATCTGACTGGGTCCTTCTTGACTGAAGTCACATGGCCTGGAGACGACAAGATTTTCCTAAAAATAAACATTTAGAATAATTACATTATAACATGAGAGGGGGGGGGGGGGGGGTTGTTGCATACCGCGTCGTCATGCAACAGAAGGACGCCGTTGCGATGTACAAGGGCAGGTTGTTGCTGACGCACTTTTTTGTGCATACGATGCAGTTCACGAGATGCAACGGGGGTTTAGGGAACTGTCGCGAGGGTTCATCAGCATCCAGCCACTGTGATGACCGATGGTCCTAAGGTGTCTACTGACAGCCGACGCTGATACAGCAACACGCTGGGCGGTCTGTCACGTGGCTCATTTGCCAGGTCCGTCAAGAGTAATTGCTTGAAACAACACCATGCCACGACAACGATGAAGGGTACTAACCATATCAACAGTTGACAGACTTTGAAAGAGGACGCATAATTGGTCTGCGTGAAGCGGGATGGTCGTATCGTGACATTACTGCTCATGTAGGACGTAATGCAACGACAATTATGCGTGCATGGAGGCAGTGGAGCGAAGAGAACAGGCCACACCGAAAGAAGACCCAGCACGACGACACCGTGAGATGACAGACACCTCTATCGCACGTGTGTAGCAGATCGTACAGCCACTTCCACAGTGTTAGCACAACAGTGGGGTGCTACACTAGGCAGGACAATGTCTGCTAGCACTGTACGACGCAGAGGATTGATGGCACGAGTACCATTGTTGCGGATTCCTTTGACTCAAAACCACGGCACCTCAGGTTGCAATGGGCCCATCGACACCAACAGTGGCGAGCTGAATGGCAACAAGTCGTGTTTTCGGACGAGTCAAGGTTTAACTTGCAGCACCGTGACGGCAGGATACGAGTCAGAAGACATCGTGGCGAGCGCGACCTTCCAGAATGCATCCTGCAGCGTCATTCGGGACAAACGCCAGGGGTGATGGTGTGGGGTGCAATCGGTTACCATGGCCGTTCCCGTCTGATCAGAATCCGGGCAATCTGAACAGTGACCGGTACATCAGGGATGTTGTGCAACCCGAGGTCATCCCCTTCCTGCAGAACCTTCCAGGCGCTGTATTCCAACAGGACAATGCCCGACCGCACGTGGCCAGAAATGTCCTCGCCTTTTTCCAAGCACATCAGACGCCCTTGTTCCCCTGGCCTGCTCGTTCACCAGACATGTCCCCAATCGAACACGTGTGGGACAGGGTTGCTCATCGATTGGCTCGTCAGACTCCTGCAGCAGCAACTGTGGATGAACTGTATACCCGTGTAGACAGAGCATGGCAGGACCTTATTCAGAGCTTGTTTGACTCAATGCCACGACGTTTAGAGGCTGTAATTGCATCCCACGGTGGTTTCACCCGATACTAATGGGACAATAAAACGCATTGTATTGACCTGAAAATCTAATGGTTTCTTTTCTGACCCATGATATCATCGCAGACATGCAGCTGGTTGCTGATAGGTTTATCTCTAGGAACGTACCACTTTGTTATGGGTACTTGCTACTAAAAATGGAAACCGTGCTGAAGCGCGGAACCCACCTCGAAATCCGACATTTGATATGCAACGACCTGATAGTACCGATTGTTTTCTCTTTATTAAAACTCCTCAAGAAATGACTCAAATTGTACGACAACACGCTGAGAAGAACGTTGTACAGAGTGGCTCCCATGCCCATCCTGGAGAAGAAGGGTTCCAACCAGATTTGCACGAAAGGAACAGTTGACTGTATGTGTGGTGACAACGGCAAAGGCTCTCACACTCCACCATGCTCCTGTGCAACGACTCGAGGTCGGATTGTGGGACTTCAAGAGACTGGATGGCTTGATGTTGTCAACAGAAGGAACACACTCACATACACTATATGATCACAAATATCCGGACACATGCATGTTTGCGCTCTAGCCACGATTTCATGTAAATCAATAGGGCGTTGCACATCCCTTTGCCCGAGTCGCAGCTTCCACCCTTCGGGGAAGACTTTCCACCAAATGTTGGTAGGTACTTTCCGGAATGTTCCTCCATTCCTCCCGAAGAGCGAGAATCAGTTCAGGTACAG
>JAHWFO010035814.1:0-26824 GCA_023313115.1 Rhysida immarginata | reverse complement strand
GACGCATTGTCAACCATCAATGAGGAATTGGTAAACTTATCATTGGATCAAAATAGCCAACATCAAAATAGATGTGTTACACTCTCCCAAACAGAGCAAAATGATTGTGATGACATTTGGGGATATCATGACAATTTAATTTTCCATCCAGCAGCAGATTTCAGAACTGAAGAGAGATGGAGGTTATAAACTCAGTTTAAGGCAGTATTTAGATCAGCCATGTATACCACGGAAAAGCAGCCCCTTACATTTCTGGTCTCAACTTAAGTCAGTTCATCAACATTTATACGAAATTGCACAAAAAAGATTGTGTGTGGTTGCCACTTCCGTTCCATCAGAAAGACTGTTTTCTAAAGTGGGTAATGTCATTACTGAACGGAGAAATAGATTGTTTCCAAAACATGTTGAAAAATTGATAATTTTGAGCAACCTCTTGTATAAGGAATGGCCCAATTAAATGTTCTAAATGTGTAATTAATGTATTTTTCATTCTATTGTTAAATAAATGTTATATTTTTTGGCAAAAGATGATAATTTTTTATTCTTGATGTTTGTTTCTTTGAGTACTCATAATTGCAAACTATCGCTATCGAGTTAACTAAAAAACTATCGTGATAGTAGTCTCGATAGTTTTTTTCTCACTATCGCCCATCTCTACGTAGGGCCACAGAGACACTATCGTCGATGTTAACAGTGGCCTGGATTTTGTCTATCCTAACACCATCTTTGTTCCTTTTATTCTGCACAATACACCAGTCACCTCCATCACTGTCAGCAGAATCATTTTCATGCCTTCTTTTGACGCTAGCTCGTAATGAGGCGTTTCCTTCGTTAGCCGCTTCCAGGCAAGTAGAAACGTTTTCAGGGTTTACCACTATCATGGATGAAGCAGAAGTACTGGGAGAGCCCATAAAGTCCTTGATAATATTGCCAAGGTTAGCGAGGCCATTGGCAGTCTGTAAACTAATCTTTCCTAATAAAATTAAACCCTTTTAGGGTAGGAGACTGGGATGGCAAGAGGAACGTTTCTTGCATAGCCAATAAGGAGAAGTTATTGACTAAGAGCTTGAGGTCTTCTAAGCGACAAAAGAATCCATTAAGGTTCCATTGTAACAGTGCCATGATGAAGGTTTTAAAATGTGGATTTAAACTCCCAAGATAACTTCATCTCCTCAATAGGAGACACTTGTACGCTTAAAGAGAAGTCTGGCTTTCCCCCCAAAACTGGAGAATTTGGTGTAGTTTATACAAAGACACAGACTTCTTGGATTTTCTTTTCCTTCTGCCAAATAGGACAGTCTCTTGAAAGGGCAGAATGGGCTCCCTTGCAATTACAACACTGGAACTCGTGTGAACAATCTTCCGTCTCATGTCCAACCAGGCCACACTTGCAACAAACTGCATTAAAATGACAGTTTGTTCTCATGTGTCCGTATCTCTGACATTGGAAGCATCGCATCGGGTCTCACGTGACAGTTGTAACGTGCTAAGAAAGGAAAACTTCTCGGCATGTACAGCCATCAACAAAGCAAAAAAAACCCTTTGCTTGCTACTTACCCTCTCAGAATCAACTAGAAATGATTCTACCAAGATTAATGGTTTCTTCCCTTAAGAATGAAATTAAGAATCCCACTTAACCTCAGCGAGTGCAAAAATCGTAAGAGATAGTAAAGCTTTAACAATTAATATCTAACCCTCATCAGAAAAAGAATTAAATTAAAAGATAAATAAAATAACGGATCATTTTTATACATAAAAGTATCGATATATATATATATATATATATATATAAGAGTGTCGAGTACTTGATACTTAGTACTAAAAGTATCGAGTACTTTTCAGTATCGATACTTTATCAGTTAGGAAAAACACTACCCTGTATTACATGCCATGTTTTAAGGAGATATGGTAATGGTACCATTAATGCACCTATTCCAGATATCTCACCTTAGAACTTTGTTCGTGTTCTGTCCCATATTTATCTATTGGCGGAACAATGTGAAAAAGTTAATTAGTTTTCAAGTTATCATATAAAATACTGATCACCCTACTAATAAAGAAATCCAAGTTTTCCCGAGTTTTACCGGAATGAGTTTTCACTTCCGAGCGTGACGGATCAGACACATTCACTCTCCAGCAAAATTTTGTATGCGGCACGCCTATAGAAGTTTTCACTTCAAAAATGTACAATTCATGATCACACTCTATAAATAAAGCATATTAAAAAATAGTGTGTAAAAAATCTAGACAAATAACGCATCAAATTTAAAGAACATTACTAAAATTTCAAAATGATTTCAATCCAAAACAACTGCCGTGTGGTCAACAAGCTTAGTCATTACTAAAATTATTATATACCATCAATTCACAACCAAATCTGCAGCTAATAACTGATTTAGCAAAATTAAAAGACACAATAAACCATTTTGTTACCATTATTATTATTAAAATAGAAGCATTAATAAGATATTTCGGGTATAATAAGATCATGAAAAATATGATTACCTAAATTTTCTGATAATTTAATTAAAACTTGCTAATACATGTATATCATGTACAGTCATCAAAGGGAAATAATCCACACTTGAATTTTACTCTAAGTTTTACCGTTTCAATATTAATTTATTTTTAATAATTTAATATTACATTTAGAGTTCACATTATTTAATGGTCATCTTTGGTGACCATGTGGACAGATTGTGCAAGAACGCACTATTTAAATTAGGCGTGATTCGTAACCTGACCTCACGCTTTAAGTGTGGCAATATTTTTATTAAATTATTTATTACCCTTATTATACCGGTCATTCGGTATGGAATAGTAATTTGGAGGTTTGCATCAAACCATGTCAAGAATAGACTTCATAGAGTGTATAGTCTATTCGCAAAACTTTATTTTTACCGCTATATTAGAATTGGTATTTACTCCTTTTCTTAGATCATGCAAGATTTGAACATTTGTGATTGTCTTGGCATCTTTCATGCGGAGATGTTAAAATTTGTTGTTAATATCATTAATGGAAAGATTGATAGTCCTTTTTGTTTGGCTTACTTAAACTTTAATTGTAATACACGGTTAGAAATCGAGAATTGTTTTATATTCCTTGCTTTAATTTTAATTTATTATTCAAAATTTTATCTTGTTTTAATCAACTGCATAATGCTAAGAGTAATTTGGATTGTTTTTTATAATATTGTCTTTTATATAATTATATAATTTTATCAATAACTTCATTAATATATACTTATTGTTTTTTTTTTTATTTGTCTTTTTGTCTTTGTTCTCGGTGCCTTGGTGGGGATTCCTGTGTGGCACCGAGCTACCTTTATCCTTATCTTTGGTATCAATCAATCAATCAATCAATCAAGATTATTAAATTTAAAAAATTATAATTAAAAAGCTATTAAAACAACACATTAGCATGAAATGTAATATTAAGTATTAAACTCGTGTGGATTATTTCCCTTTGACGACTGTACCTATAAATGTACACATAATTCTTATGCATATTCCTCAAATTCAGCCAAAATGTCTGATTTTATTATTTCCCTAGATATGGGTTCAGCCAGAGGATTTAGGTATTTTTTCATTTCATTGAAGGATTCACGCTCAGCGACAATAAACGGTAGATCAGTTTTTACAATCCACTTGATTAGGAGTTTTCTGTACGCACTTTGAGATAAAACCTGTATAAAAGTAATGAATCGTGTATAATATAATGCATTATTTGTACTTTTTATGGTTCATGGTACATATATCAAATATAATAGCAATTGTTTAATTTTAACGATATATTTGATTCTTACTAAACTTGATGTGGTAGGCACACGTGCTGAACGTTTTTTCTTTAGTAATAAAGAAGGTTCCGATTGTTCCCGGTGGTACTTCCTTGAATGCTCAAGAAGATTTAAAGTGCTTCCTTTATGTTTTCCTTTCAAAGTTTAGCTTCTTTAAAAAAACAATTTGTGTTATTTAACACTTTTTTGTGAATAATCGTTTAAACAAAAATGCTAAAGAAATATCGTGCGCCATTTAGGCAATAACAGCAAAAGTAGATAAAAGTTTGCATACAATATTTACATGCAGCAACATCAATTTCATCTTGGTTTTCTTCACTTTTATCAACATACTAGAAGAGGTACCCGGCGTTGCCCGGGATAATTACACTTGCACAAACTTTTCCTTTCATTGTTAGTCATGAGATATATATTGTTGGTTCATGCAGTGTGTTTGTGAATTGCGTGCTGATACCATTGTTGATACCTATTGTTGTACCAACTTTGCCTTGCATTGTTGGTCATGAGATATTTCTCATTAATATGCCTTGCCATAACCATGAATATCGATTTTTTATCGATATTTATTATTTTTCCGAAATCTGAGGTAGACAGTGACCTTCCTCATGTTTTAAAGGTCATGTATGCGAAATTTCATCAAGATCGGAATAAAACTGTAGATTTGTATAAAAAACGTACCCACAGACCCACAGACCCACCCACAGACAAACATCCTTCTTTATATAGATAGAAGATTTGTTGTAATGTTTCCATATGAAAGACCTAGATGATGTATTTGGTTCCATATCTAGCAGTATTGAAGTTAACGCTGGAGTCGTACACGTACGAGTGATTCTGAAGTCTTTGCATTTCAATTAGGTATTTTAACTAATTGAAACAGCATTCACAATGTCCCCGAAGATGTGTAATGGATTAGTCATTTAGATCCTTTAGAACCTTAGAACTCAAAAATCTTATCCCATAATAAGTTGTATGGCTAGAGATTTCCTTGCTGTTCCATGTGGTTCAGTGGTTGTTGAGAGAGAATTTTCGGGTGGTGCAGATTTAATTGTTCCAAAACGATCATCTTTGAATGGACATACAATCAGAGCATGTATGTGCTTAAAATCATGGTGGAAGTAATGAGGTTGTAATGTAACTGAAAAGCATGATTTTTTTGTGTTTATGTAAGCTACAGTTTTGTGATAATGTCTGAATAAGTCATTTCTTTGATATTTATTTTGTTTGTTTTCTATTTATTTAGTTATCAGTTATTAAATAAACTCTATCATTGTACACAACTGTATTGCTGCTGTTTCATTTATTAACTAATTGTTGCTACGTGTAGGTAATGTCACATTAGGAAACAAATTTTATATTTGTTTAAAATTACCATAATGCATGTATAATAGAATGCATAGAGTAATTATACCTTTTTGTTCATTTATATTGTTAATGATTAATTTAATAAAAGTCAGTACAAATTAGCCGCATTTCGAAATAAAACAATGTTTAATAATGTTAAAGCAAAAGTATTTGCTTATTAAATTTCTCTTTGCTTGGTTTGTTTAATTCATATGCAAAGTAACTATCGAACAAGTCGAACATATTAAAAGAATTCGTTAAAGACTCAAATGGGCTCTTATTGTTCAAATGGTTTCGAAAGGAATATTCAAAGACCATTCGATTATGGACTTTTTCGAATAGGTTTCGAATAAGGCATTCAGAAGCTGTTGGTATACAAATTAATTGAATGAATCACACAATTCGTTACAGCATCCAAACTTCAAATGCTAGTTCAAATGAATTCGATAAAAGCTCAAATGACTCGAGTACAGATCAATTCATTTCGAATTGTTTTAATGTAGATTTGATAAGATTTTCGAATGCGTTCAAATCAAAGTTTTCTTGAAATTATTCGACTCGCACACAGCCTTAATTGAATCAATCGAATAGATTTGATTTCAATTCAAGTGTTTTTGAACTTTTTTCCGAATCCATTTAAAATTATATTCGTTTCATTTGAAGCAGAATTTGTGGTTTTCAAATGAATTCGTCTGCACCCATATTCAACTCGAGTTAACACTCGTACGCAGCCTTAATCGGTTCTGTTCCAGCAGGACAACTTTCGCCCTCACACAAGCATTGCCACCTCCTGGACCTTGCACGAGCTCAAATGGGATATCATGGCTCACCCTCCCATATAGCCCTGACTTATAAAAAAAAAATATGCACCCTCCGACTCCCTTCTCCCACCTCCAACTCCATCTTCGGGGTGAAATTTTTAAAAGTGCAGAAGAGTGCAAAAAGGAGGGCGATTTGTTCCTAGGGTTCTTCGCGGAGGTAATCGAAAAGCTCCCAAAACGTTTATTATCGATTATTATCCTCATTAATTCAATGATTTTGTACATATTTTTTTGCTTTCGAAATAAAAATTCAAATCCGGAAGAAACTTCCCGGACAACCTGACACAACTAAATATATTAGATAAGTTTTGTTTTTTTTTTTATTTTGGCACAAAAGAATATTCTTTCGTTAACCGATTTTATTTTTAAATTTTCATTTTACGTATTTCCACCATGGAAAAGATAAAGATTACAGTGAAACAGAGGAACTTATAAATCTTATAAAAAAACTATTAGGAAAAAACGAATTTAATACACAAAGATTCGAAGGAAAAGAAAAAAATCTTATGAATAATATAATATTTAATATTCTACATTGAGGGCAACTATTTTAAACAAAACGTTTAAAACATACGATATTTAAAACCCAAACGAAACAAATGTTATGTGATTGACTTATTTGTCAAATACTACGCTAACGTATAATATACAAAGGCAGAATATTACAATAAACAAATCATATAAATGAATTTTAATGTGATATGTGATACACAAAAGTAAGTTAACAGGTTCTAACCATTCAAATCAATAAAAAAAAAATTTGTAAAAATATTACGCAATCAACGAAGTACAAGTTAAATCAAAATAATTGAAAATAAAAAAAAATGACCCTTTCAAATAGAATTAAAAAAATCTTCAACTTCCTTCGTTTATGCTTTAGAAATTTTTTTTTGTAATATTTCTTATGTCCCCAATGAAATAACATTGTGAATATGCAACAATGCTAAACTATTTAAATGATTATTTATCATTGATGACCTCACAATACGTTTTGACTCTACATAATCTGCTCCCAACACCACCTCTACTCAAAACCTGAGCGCGAAAATTTCATACATTGTTACATCATCATATCTAGTCAAAATTTAGGGCTTATTACTAGTAGAAATGGAATTGGTTCAATGTATGACGTTTCCGCCCTCAGGCTTTCTCTTTAAGTGGCGTTGTAAAAGCCCGTTCAGCTTCACAGCTGGTTACGGAAAAATGATTCGTTGTCGTATAAAATGAAAGTACTGGAGCATACGATTTCTTATGATAAAATGGAACATGGTACAAATCGGTCTTTACATAAGGATAAATAGAATTGTTAGAATATGTATCCTGATTGTTTGTGTAAATGCCTGAGGACGTTCTAACTGTTGTGGAACTTCCTGCTTTATTTTTTATAGCGTCGGTGAGGGTATTATATTGTTCTTAATTGTGCGACGCTGGTCTAGATAAATAAGTCTTCACAAAAGACTGCCACATTCAAATAGCAAATTGCTTGGAAAAGTTTAGAAAGACTTTGCTAACAACCCAGATGCTAGGGTAAATTGCACCCAATTCTACTTTCACAGGGAAACAGAAAACGGAGATCAATTTATCTTATTATTTTTAGTTCAGTGCCAGCCAATTTTAGTAATAATTTCTGTTTATTTTTTTAATTTCATAAATATTATTTTGAACAAGATATCGTGTTTAAATAAATTTCATTTTATAATTCTTAGATAAGCTGTGAACATTATCTGAAACTATACAGGGTGTTTCTAAAGGTAGTTACCAAACGTTACACACAGTTAAGGGACACCAAAACAAACCGTTTTTACCATAGCATGAGGAGATTGGAACCCTACCATTGTCCGGCTATGGGGGAGAGAAGTGATGTAACGTGCAAATGAAAAAACACACTTATAACTAGTTTATTGACATGCGAAAACAACGCTTACAAAGGCTGCTCAAAGTGTCCACCAGCCATTTCAATATATGCATTGCATCATCGCAACTTTGATCCCCGTATGTTGCCAAAGAGTCTTGGGATTTCACGCACTTGTTCGCTGGAGACTGCAATGCGAGTAACCGGTTAATGTGGCAGGTGTGCGGTATACGAGTGCCTTCATGTGCAGTCAAGGGGAATATAAGATCCGATGTCGCGTTGTGATTAGGCTTCGACCAATCGCAGTTAGGGAGAGGATAGGTGGAATTTCATATGGAGATTTTACACATCAGAAGATTGCAAGTTTTATTAATGATTGCAATTAATGTTGTGTGACTCCCTTTTTTCAGGAATGTGCATTCATTATCATAGTTTACAAGTGTGATCACTTTTCTCCCCCATAGCTCGTGCCCCCATATTCTCTAAATAATAAACACTTTTTAGGGTTTGTTTTGGTGTCCATTAACATAACACCTTTTGGTAACTACCTTTAGAAACACCCTGTATATTCTTTGAGTATTGTACAAATTTAATTTTTATAAGAATTTTTTTACAGTTTTGAATGACTTAAATTATTTCATGATATGGTCATGTGTGTATTGCCATATTTAAAATGTATTCGTAAGAAAGCGGACAAATTGATTTTCTTTTTATAAACGTATATTAAAAATTTATTAAATATGACCATTTGAAGTAAGAAATACAGTAGTTTATAGAGTTATCATATTTCATAAAATGATTCTGTATTAAAAAATATGAGGCACAAGTCTGTATTTTACCGTGTTACAGTATTTTTTCCAGGATTCTCCATATTTTTTACTACATTTTTCTTCGTCTCTAAAAACTCTGTGTATTAGAAGAATAAAGATAAATATGAAATAAAGAAAAGGGAAAATTCCATGCTTGTATCCAGGTAAACTCCAGCAAAGAGCTGCAAGAAGTTCAAATGTGTAATTCAAATGTCTGGCTGCTCCCCAAAAACCAGAGAGCAAAAGGCGTCTTTTGTGAAGACCAGATTGATCTCGATATTCAGCTTCGATATATTGTGGATTCTTATAAAAGAAAGTTCTTTCTCCATTAGTTTGATTAAATACTTCTTTTTCGTAGTCAATCATATAGTTGGTAAATATCGCGGCAAGCCCCACAGAAAACATTACAAATGCCTCGCTAGAGTCAATATTAGGTTGAAAGGCTACTAAATAATAAGCAGTGTAGGTATACAAAGATGGAACTAAAGCTAAACAGCCCCAGCAAATATAAAAGCCAGCTCTATCCAAGATGATGTCTAATGTGTTGAAATATCCTGTCTCCCACCAGTAGAATTTGGCTAAGTAAATGGTTTGAAGTAAAGCTGTAACGGCCATCCCGGGTTGCCATCCGTTTTGATGGTAAGATGTGAACCAGAAAGTCAAGACAAAAATTTGCCAAGCCATCAAGCCAATCCGACAATTGGTCAGCTGCTTAACGTCCATTCCCCACAGTCGAGGGTGAATTTCCATTCCTCGATAATATTCAAAAATTAACGGTGCTTTAGGCAAATTTTCTTTGGATTGTGGTCGGGTTTTACCTTGCCACAATAAATATAAGCAAAAAACGATACTCAAAACGTTTAAATTTAAAACAATTTCGGGCATATTATTATAAATTAGCACAGACACTTTAAAATTATCATAGACATTCAACAGAAGATAGGCAATCACTGACACCGTGTAGTAAAGAAATCCGTTGGCTTTATAGGACGGCGTGAAGCCAAACGAAGTCGTGGGCCCGTAAAAAGTTTTGGCGGGAATTTTTAAAAAGAGAGTAGCCCAACATACAAAAGTGAGCACAATTATCCAAGAAGGATAATTTCCCCAAAAATCCGGAAATCGAGTAGAAGTATTTCTACCAATGACTGCCAAATAAACGGCTGAAATTGGTAAGAGAGCGATAAAAGTTATTGGACTTATAATTTGCTTGAAGAGAAGCTGCATTTTCTTGGATAATTTTTCTTTTCACTGCAAATGTTTCGAAGAAAATCCGTTTGCAGGAAACCCTATAAAATAAAAAAATATATATTTATTTTGCAATAACGAGTTTAAGTGTTAACAAAAGGATAATATTTTAAAAGATACAATTTTAAAAATGTTAAAAGACAGCAGAAGAAAAATATTATGAAGAAAGCTTTTATTTTTCTAAAATCATATATTATATAAATATTAAATAAATGTTACGTAAAGAAGACTTGAAAAGAATTTCGTAAGAGTTTTCCACTTCTTTTTGAAAGATTCCATTCACAACATTAAACCATTCCTAGAGTTCAGACATTAAATCCTTTATTCCGAGCCATGAATTCGAATAAAGACTTTTCAGAATTATATGCTGGATAACAGTCAAATGAATTCCTGTTCATTTTCCGAATGTGCATGAGTCTGATGAAAACATTTTATAGGATTGTTCTCCGAATATTTTTTTACTCGTGTTTAATTAAAAGTAATCTATATGTATCTAAGTCTCGTATTGAATGATTTCTCGAGATAAACAAAATATTCACGGAATATCGGAATCGGAATAACTTGAACCTCCATCGCTGACGTGTTGATATAAATATGTCAGATTTATCTATTGGATTTGAAATCAATGTATAGAGTCTCGCTAATTTATTAAATTCCACATCAAAAATATTTACACTTAAATATGCCCTTCCTCTTCAAAATTTTAATTTTTAATTAGCGTATTAATATTTTGTATTTTGACATTTATAAAACTTTTGTAGTTGCAATATTTATAAGATTCTAAATCCATGTTGACATTGGTAGAGAAAAGTTTCATTTTCACTCTAAAGACAGCTGACATTTTCACCCGACATGGACGTCTCCATTTGGACGGATGTCGTGCCCAGTCACAAGGGCATGAGTATTCCTAAAGGTGATGTGGCCAAAAAGTTTAAACATAAACCGAGAAACCATCACACGTTTTTTTTTTTCTTTTTCCTCACAGCTCGATAAAACATTACGGTTAAGACTTGCCCGCTTTGTCCTTTCTGCGTTGGCAGTCATAATCAATCGCTGTGCTGTTCTGAGCCAACCTAATCGTCTTGTTCTGGGCGCTCTGTTGCAATACATTTCATTCGCGTTTGGAGTTAATTTTCAGTAGATTTTTAAAACGGTCATTATGGATGTAGAAAGTATGAACTTGAATATAAATGTCACGGGAAGGCATTGGATGTGATGTTAATAGCGAGTCGCTTCTCCCCGAGCCCTCAAAACTGAATATGGTCTGAAAGAGTGTCCACATAATGTGTACCTGTCATTGTTCTTTGCAGCCTAATTGCGACGTGTTGCCATATTCTCTACACACATGTCTGTAACAGACTGCTCAGATATCGAGTCTACACTAGCGCCATACGTCGCATTTGATCGTAACATTCGGGAGTCATACACGGCACATCTTCAAATAGGACAACCTTCCCATGACTTTTGGCCACTCAGTTTAACTCAACCATAAAACAGTTAAAGCTGGTAAAATAAAATGTAAATAATAAAATAATAAAAAAAAAAACAATGAAAAATAATAATATATTTTTATGATTAGTCTTCAAACTCTAAACTCAAAAAATATTTGCATTCACAAAGAAATTAGCAGATATAAGTGAACTTTACAATTTAATTAATATAGTAATTAAAAGTCCGAGGCTTGGGTCGAGTGAGCATAGTCTGTAAATGGCAGCGAAAATGGTGCGGATGATGGTGATGCTGCTGCTGGTGACAGTGGTGGGCTCATGGGCATGGCAGAGGAGTCCTGAAACAAGGCGACCAGAAGGGATCTGCAAAGAAATACCATTATTGAAAGTCAAAAGCCATTTGATGGGCCTTGTCATCGGAACTGTACAGGGTCAGGAGTCTCATCAGAAGCGTAAAGTCCACCCTTTTAGCGAATGGGTGGCCTATGCTTGACTGAAGCAGGAGTCCCCAAGTAGTCATGGTATAGGTTGTTGCGAATGAACTTCTGTTTTCCAGCTCTTTCCAACTTTCGGATTTGATCTATCGAAGTTCATTGAGTCGCCGGGCGTCCTCCAGGACCGATTTCTTGGCCTCGGAAGCAGCTGCCCGATTCGCCGATTTATCGGCTGTGGAAGATTCGATTCAAGTGCCAGGAGTCGGCTCGAAATTAATGCTAATCGGTTAACAGCACTCTACAACATTGTCACGAGATTAATTTGTGTAGTTGCATGAGCAGCGTCATGCTCGAAAGATGGATCTCAGCCTCGATCATCATAAGAAAAGAGAATAAGATTAGAGAAATCAGAAATATTTAGAACTCCTCCTTATCTCAGATGCAACAAGATATCCTGTTTGCTGAGAGATTCCGGCAGACCATCATTGGTCTTGAAAATCGCACCAATTTTCTGAACCGGTTGGTTCATTGGTCCGGCCTGGATTCATTTTGCTTTTGTGGCCTATCAGCGTCTTGATGTTATTACTTTCATACGTAGGGTTGAACCAATATTCTCGCAATATACACGCGACCTCAGTTTCGAAAAGTTCTAATGCAGGGTATCCCGAAAGCATGGAATCACGGTTAAGTTTGAAATGACCAAAGTTCTTAGAAAGACACAGATCCAATCTATTCAAATGAAATTGTGGTTTTCTCTTGAGTAGATGATTGTGTGGTGCTCTTTGTTAAAAGTATCTCCTTTTCTCTTTCTTGGTTCCTATCCGTTGTAGGGACATAATTCTTGATGTCGATTTTTTTCCTATCAGAAATATCAACAATGCAGTCGTCGCCTCAGTTCTCATGGACAGTGGATTTCCTTTGGTATTAAGACGGCAAAATCGTTAATCTGCTTTAGTCCAAGGTCTTAATTTTCGCATATTTCAGATCGACATATCCAAAACATTTGATACTCTGTCTAGATCACCATTAATGTGTGCTCTCCAGGCCTTTAGTATCGCCGATCCACATCTTAAGTAAGCATCAGATTTTCTAATCAACCCATATAACTGCATACATCGTGATCCTCTACTTAGTGTAAAATCTAAAAGAGATGATATCTGCAGGTCAGATATTAGAGCCTTATTATACGTTGTTGCATGTTCTTCAAGAATTGCCATCATTTACTGTATAAATCGTCAAAAGATAGAGACATAATGTCCGAACAAATAGAATCTCATATTAAGTGGTTAGACAGGTGGTATTATAAGCCGTGGTATGAAACTTAACAGAGATAATTTAATTCTACTACATCTTCAAACAAACCCCAACTATTAATAAAAATATGATAATTTTGGGATGTATTATTGATGCTCCTCTTCCGCTCTTAAAATTATCTGATGTCTATGACTGAATTTCGAACTTTATTTTTTAAAAGAAAAGAAATGAGGCTTAGAAATAGCAATACAGTAAAGTTAATCTTTGTCGACGCGTTTCGGTCTAGTACAATCGTCACAGGCAAAACCTAAAGAATCGTCTCCAATCAACGAATTTTTAACACAAAAGGAAGACCACTGATTGGCGGACTCAAAGAAATTGCGAGTGAGAAGAGTGATTGACTATCTTATTAAGTCATTAACAAGATCTAATATTGGATATTTATCAAAACATATCTGATTATTTAATAATTTGTCCGGGCCTTCTTAGTGGTGGTTACATCTTTCCAAAGCTTCATAAAAATATAGGCCTATTCTTGGGATTGTTTTCAACTTTTAAAATTGTCAAAACAGATCAATCCGTCATAATCGATGTTTAAACTTGTCGAACATATCCCTTTTGAACCTCGACGTTTTATTCTTACGGTCGTTGAATGATATTTTCGTTGATCCGATATAAAAGCATCCACAGTCCAAGAAAGTGAATTTATACATACCAGTGGCTTTATAATCAGCATTTTATTTCATATATTTGCAAATGTTTGACGACCTAAATGAAACTTTAAACAATTACGTCCAATAATCGCATGCATCTATCAACGTCCAACCCCTCTGGACAGAGCATCTATCAGCAGGATAATGCATTTTGTCACAAGGCCTGCAAAGCCACAAAATGGTTATGATACATGACAGTCTGCTCTCTCTTGAGCATTCTTTTCCGTAAAGTATTTGATATCGGAGGAAAAGCTCGTTTGACTGACAGACAAAAGAAGATTTCGGTGATTCTTGGGTGGAAAACATAGAAATTTGGCAAAAAGTGTGCACGGCAGTGGAAATACGCACATTTCGGTGGGGTTTTTTTTTAGTGGAAAAGAGCGAAATTTAGCATAACCTGATGAGCATAATGGTAAAGGTTGGAGAGGGTTGCTGAATTAATATCTGATAATTTATAATTTTTCATCCAGTCTTTGAAACTATGCCAATTAGGCAGATTACTGGTTTGCGATACCTCCATACATAACTCGTGTCATAATTAATTTTTAGTTAGTCAATTAGTCATAATTAGAATTTAATCGCCCTTGTTAAAGGCTTATTGAGCTAGGTATGGCTTTATAGTCATATATGTTCAAATAATTTTTAAATTTATACTCATGTTTAAAGTAACTCAAATTTACATAATTTATTTGACAACTCGTCGTGCCATAGCGATTTCTTGAAAATTTGTTTTTCCAAATTCCGAGAAATCGGTAAAAAGTGAAAGAGTAAATTATTTTATTCTAATCACTTTCACTCTTTGCTTTGACAAAGGATATACTCTATCTGAAACGTCAGCTATTTTCAGGGTCTTACCACCCCGTGCTCAATTTTTATTTTTTATGTGATATTTTTTTTTTGAAAATAGCTTCCTTTAGTAATTTTTTAAATATTTTAATATTTAATTTATCCCAAATTTGGTGAATGTTTTTCAATTAACAATTTAACAATTGTAAATTTTATGCAACGGAATTGTGTCATTATTATGAAGTGTTTTGCCATTCATTTTGGATCAGCGATATTAATGTTTGATTGATCCAAGTCAAATAGATACAGTCATAAAGAATTTTCACATCTGATAGAAAATCAAAAAAACACTTCGCGAAAAGAGAAAAAAGCAAAAAAAAAAAAAAAGAGAAAAAAGCAACAGAAATGTAGACAAATATTGACTATAGTGGGCGTGACTCGGTAAAATGGAAATTTGTAATTCGCGTATTGGTTATTTGTTCAAATGTGGGCAATTTTCCCTTCCATTCTATGACAACAGAACAAATTGTCTTCATCCAATAATAAACTGAGAATAAAATCCGTCTTTAAACTGAGAATAATTTCATCCGTCTTAATCACACATCAAGACGGATAAAATTTTCCGGAAGCCTTCCTTATTCCAGGAAATGCACACTTTAAAACACAAATAAAAATTCCAAATCTTATCGTCAGATTGCGCCACACAACAGGCGATCATTATCAAGAGAAAATAAGCAGGAGCGATATACAAATTTTCATTTTTTAATATAAAATAATTCACGTGAACAATGTGAATATGTGTGTTATACATGTTACATGTATGACAATTTTATGATTTCTTATATAAAGTAATGTTCAAAAATATATTACCAAATAAAGTAATGACTATGAATGACATAAATAATTCATATAATCTAGTCATAACTCTTTTACCTTTCGCCTGTCGAGGATTGTTGTTAATGATCTCTGAATCAGTTGGAAATTCAATCGAGCAGGCCTACTGGCGCTTAGCTTGGTCTCCAAGCGCTATTAATAAAGGGACAAGCGTTGACATCCATGCCCTCAGTGGGATTTGAACCCGCGATTCGCTGTCCCCTTTTCTATTTGCTTGTTTTTTGTTGAGATTTTTTTTTTAGTTTTTATCTTGGCTTTCTTTTTGTGCTTTCTGATTGTTTATATGTAACTAGTCTACTAGTCTATATGTAATTGTCTAACAAGATAAAATTTTGCGTATTGCCTGAATACCAGATCCAGATGCCATACATAATTTTTGATAAAATTTGATAAAATCAAAGATTTAAAAAGGGTCAAAAAGGTAAGCGGGTCTTTAAAGAAATTCGACAACCTCTTACAGATACCAATTCTTTTGCACACTTCTTTAGTCAAAGATTTTATATGGGTGGCAAAAGAAAGAGAGGCTTGTAAAAGAATACCTAAATCTTTGACTAGAATACTAGAAGACAGAGGGGCAGAGTCAAGATGATAGTTAAAAACGAAGTTAACTGTTTTGCGTGAAAAAGTCATTATAGACGATTTTTTGGCGTTAAGAGTGAGACCATTATTACAGGCCCAGCCGCTAACCAAATTAATTACATCTTGAAGCTCTTGACAGTCGGACCAGTTTTTTATACATTTGAATAATTTTAAATAGTCGGCGTACATAAGAAAATTGACAGACCTGGTATTAACATAATAGGCAATATCCGCCACGAAAACATTAAAAAGAACGGGTCCTAGAGGAGATCCCTGAGGGACACCACTCTTAATAAGACCTTTCCTAATGGAAAGATCTTTTCCAATAGAAAAAGACCTCCCGATTAATAGAGAACGGAACCAATTTAATAACGAGGACGAACATCCAATTATTTTAAGTTTTTCCAATAACAATTTAATATTAACGTTATCGAATGCTTTGGAAAAGTCCATATATATATTACATCGCCCTGGACTCTTGCATCCATATTCTTAGCAACAAATGACGTGAAATAGGTCTATTAGAAACTGTAGACCTATTCTTCCTAAAGCCGTGCTGTTCTGGTGGAAGAAATCGATCTATGAAAACAGACAAAGACTTGGCAACAATAGTTTCTAGTAATTTCGCCGGGAACGATAACACAGTTATTGGCCGAAAATCAGAGGCTAAGATCGGAGATGTAGTCTTAGGAATAAGATGGAAATTAACCCTCTTCCAAGCAGCTGGGTAAATACCTGAACTTAACGAAAGATTAAACAATTTACAAAAAGGACTAGAAAGGGCATCAATGCACCCCTTGTAAATATAATCAGGAATACCATTATTAGCTGCTGCGATTCTAATTTGACAATGCTACCGTTTCCTGTTTCACAACTTTCCAATCAACTAAATTTCCCCCAATAAATATAGCATATCCTGATGTTGATTTTCTGTCTCTCGGGTCCCCCGCCCAATCGCGTCAACGTATACCACTATTCTCTTCCCCGTCCTTTCTTTATATCGTATTCCCCAGTCTCGTGTCCCTTTCAAATATGAAAATATTTTCTCAGCTAGAAATCAATGATTCTTACTTGGATTAGTTGCGTACCTCGATAAAAAGGCTACTGAGTATGCTATATCAGGCCTGGTTCTATGACTGATAAATTGCAATATTCCTACTAAAGTTCTAAAATCTATCCCATCCTTTTCCGCAATTATTTCCCCTTGGTATAAATTGAACCTGGATTTAGTGGTATTTTAGCACATGCCAAATCCTGATTTACAAATTTGTTTAAACATTTATCTATATACTCCCTTTGTTCTATCCATATTCTATCTGTCTTAAACTTGTAATCTATTCCCAATAGTTTATTTATAGGATGATTCACTCTAATCTCATACACATTCGATATTTTTTGTTCAAGTTCCCTTAAGAGTCTTTTCAGATTTCCCGAACAGTACGATATTGTCCACATACACCACTAGAACTGCTCTATGTTCATACACGTATACACACTTGGTCGAGACCAAAGGCTTGAATCCCAGCTTGATGAGTTCGTTATCGAGTTCCATATTCCATAATTTTCCACTTTGATGGAGTCCATATATAGATTTCACGAGTCTGCACACTTTAGTCTTTCGGTCCCCTTCTTCATAACCCCTTGGCTGTTCCATATATAGAACCCAGTCCATTTTTCCGTACAGGTAGGCACATTTTACGTCTATCTGCGAATTGACCCAGCCTAGGCAAAGTGTTAAGATGATTAAGAACATGCATATTAATGGAAAACTCACCACAGGCGAGTAGACTGAATCATAGTCGACTTCTTCCAGTTGATTGAAACCTTTTGCCACCATTCTTGCCTTGTACCTTTCAACGGAACCGTTTTGTTTTCTTTTAACTGTGTAAATCCATTTGTTTCCCATCACAGTTTTATCTTTTGGTCTGTCCGTGATTTCCCATACTCCCCGACTCTTCATTGATTCGATTTCATCATCCATGGCTTGTTTCCATCTTTCTTTTCCTTCTGACACTATGGCTTCCTCATAATTCTTGGGTATTCTTATTTCAGAAACATATACTTCACCTTTCTTCTTCCTTTTCTCCGGAGTGTTTATCAGTTTATAATGTCTAGGAACCATTAAATTATTTGTTGAACAATACTTTCTCATTTCCACTTTGTCGGCTAACCCTTCTTTTTTTCCTGGAGGGAAGTATATATTATGACCATCAATTCTAAGCATGGTCCATTCTTCATCATCGTCGCTTTCATCATTTCCATAACTTATTTCCTTTGTGTGTGTTGTTCTCTGGTGCTTTTCAATTACTTCCCTTGTTTCCTCTTCATTTGACTGTGAACCTCCATTTATTTCTTCATACAAGTCATGTTCCTCTCCCGATTCTCATTTTCTTGCTCCATTTTAGTCTCTTCTAGAGTTTAATCTTCTGTACTCCCTGGCGTATCTCCCTCTAATTCCCTTTCATTCACATACGTTTGGGTATTTTCTTGGTAGTCTCGTTCCCGTCATCATTTTCGGTGATAGCTTCCACCCCCGTTGCGGTATCTCCTTCGTCAACGTCTTCTTCATCGTCGATTATCCATTTCAATCCTTTATGACTCTGATTATCGTTATTCTTATTTTTACTGTGCTCCTCCCAGCCATTTTGTTCTTCCTTGAATATTGCTTGTCTGGTTGTTATCAACCTTTTTTCTTCTGGTATCCAGACTCTATATCCTGTGGTATGTCTAGAGTATCCCAATAGAATTCCCGCTTTGGCTCTGCTCTCCAGTTTGGACTGTATCTTTTCTTTCGGTGTTTTCACGAAACATAGGCAGACAATTCTTTTTAAAAAAGATACTGTAGGGACATAGCCTCTTAATGTCTCGAATGGTGTTTTCCCCCTTGTCGAATGGCATACATAGTTTTTCACAAATGCCATCGCCACCTCAGCCCAAAACTCATTTGGTAATTCTGCATTTAGCATCATTACTGCTCTCACTGAATTCATTATCGTTCGGTTATATCTTTCCGCTATTCCATTCATTTGTGGAGTATAGATTGCGATAGTTTCATGGATTATTCCTCTCTTCTCACAATATTCTTCGACAGTTCGGTTGCAAAATTCCATTCCATTATCTGATCTTAGTCTTTTGAAATTATTTCCAGTTTGTTTCTCCATTATTCTTATCCATGCAATCAACGTATTTGCCACTTCAGCTTTGGTTTTCAACGGGAAAATCATGGCATAACGTGTCGAATCTTCAATTACTGACAATAAGTATTGATTTCCTCCTAACGACGTTGTTCTGATTGGACCCATTACATCAGTATGCATTAATTCCCATTGATGAAGTAGTCTTTATTCCAACTGGTTCATGTCTCTTCTCTGTCATCTTCGCTTTAATACAATCTTCTCATCTGTCTTTCGTGATCTTGATACTTTTTTCGGGTAATCCCCTTACTAATTTTAGTTTTGACATTTTCTGTATCGTTGTTATGTCTGTATGCGCTAATCTTCTATGCCATATACCTACTTCTTCTTGCTTCGATATTTGAAATACCTCCCCATGGTCGTCAACGTCCTTTTCAACATCTTTTATTCGAAATGTGAAGAATCTGCCTTCCAACGGAGCACGGATAATCCGCTTATTGAATCTGTTATATACATTGATCCCTTCGATCGATATGTCCCCTTTATATCCTTTTTCTACCATCAGTCTTCCTGAAACTAAATTCCTTACCAACCCGGGAATATAGAGTAGGTCACGTAGTTCCAAAATTGTAGGATTGGGATTTGTGTTAATCATCACTTCAACGTCTCCTATACCTTCTACAGGGTGATTGTTAATTCCAAGTTTGATTAGCATGTTTGACTCAGTCTTGAAATTCACAAAATATCTTTTCGTAAATACTATGTGATGAGTAGATGCGGTATCAATACAAAATTCATTGTCTGATGATACTTCGACGCTATTCACTTCAGCACAAAAACTTTCTCTGTCGGTTTTACTTCTTTGGTTCCCATAGTTATATTTTCTACTGTTATTCATCTCATATCCATAGTTTTCTTTATTGAATCTCCTTCCTTGCTTCTCCTCGTTACCATTGTAATATCTTCCGGAAGTTTTCCAATTTCTCTCTTTCTCTGTTTGCTTCATTACCTTTCCTTCCCAATACTTCCTTCCTTCATTTCGATCCTCGTCATCTTTGAAATTATTCCAGTTTTTTCCGGTAGGACATACTAGCTTGACATGCCCTTTTCCCCCACATTGAAGACATATTATTTCTCGCCTGTTCCTTTCTTTCCCTTCATCTTTATCATTTTCTCTTTGGTTTTCCGCCGTCATCACCACTCCTTCTTCTTGTATTCTCCTTCTTTCTTTCATCTTCTCTGATTTATGTCTTAATCTCGCTCCTTCTTCTATTAATTCTTCTTTTATCTTTCCAGCATCGAGATTTTCTTTCTTTATCTTTGATAATTCTCTTTGGAGGGAATCATAACTATCATTCGATCCTTCTATTAATTGGAATGCATGCTCTCTTGATGTAACTTCACCGCCCACGTTCTTAATTTTCTTTACTAATGCATCAACTCGATTTATGTATGCTTCCATATTCTCATTATCCTCCATTCTGACATTCAAAAATTTCCTTCTATACAATGTCTCCATTTCCATACTCTTTGGTTCATACATCTTCTGCAGTTTTTCCCATACTAGTTTTGGTTTTTCCAGTTCCCATAAAGCAGGTTTTAACTCCTCTTCACATGCAAGAACAATTATTCCTAACGCTCTTCCTTCGTTAATTTCATATTTCATTTTTTCAATCTCACTCGCTCCTTCTCTCAATACGAAATTTGATTTTTCGGAAAAAAGTACTAACCCGTTTTCTAGAAGTTTGCAGTGTACATTCTTCTTCCATTCTAGGTAATTCTCTCCATTCAGTTTAGCAAATCCTCCTTCCGCCATGTCGATTGACGTTCTTTTCTCTTCCTTTTCCTTTAACTTCAATGTTCAGCAAAACCACGCTCTGTTACCATATTGTTGTGCCGTGGTATCATAACTGCATATATAGAACATTAGAAGTCCCTTTTATTGGTAAAATATGATTTATTTTGAAATACATTCGAGCCAACTAAACGTTACAACGGTTACTCAGTCTCTTTAGTTCTTCAACAATTCCAAAACATTTTTAACTCTCAACAATGGTCGCATTCAACTTAAATTAACAATTCATTCACTCAACATTTAGCTTGCTTTTGGTATAGGATGATTTGTTCATTCGCCTGGGACTTTAACAGTTTCTCCCAACCATCGGAAACAACGACTTCTTTATGTATCTTCAATGCATCAGCTATTTTAAATCGTTTAAAGTCATTTAAGCTGTACACGATGCTACACGACCCAACGTTTATACGCGGCTGGCTGGGAGAAGCAGCGGGATGGCTCCAACCGGAAACGCTTCTGCCTGTCGGAGGCAACCACAGCGCACGCCCAAGCAATGCCCACATGAAAACTGAAAATGGCTAATAGGTCTAACAACGCGTAAGGAATTGGTTGATATAATACACGCCATATCTTAGCATTGATAGTTTTTCCAAAGGTAACATATGACACCATTAGAACACGTACCATTCCGACCAAAAGTGCTATATAGTACCATTAGGATACGTGCTACTAAACCAATTGCCACTATTTTCATACGTTATATTCATTCATGAAACATCGTTACATATTAAATGCCATATCTTAGCTTTGAAAGTTTCCACAACACACTATTGGAACACGTTGCACTAGACCACTTTCTACTTTCACTAGTTACTCTTATATATTCGTGTATGTCACGTCGTTACGAGTTGTTTGATATATTATATGCCATATCTTGTCATTCGAAATTTTTAAGCGGGTATCATAATGCTACTATTAGAGCACGTGCTCTTGGACCTATTCCGGCTATCTCACCTTCGAACTTGTTTGTGTTTTGTCCCATATTTATCGATTGGTGAAAACAGTGTGTAATAAAGTTAATTCGTTTTCAAATTATCGTATTAAATAATAAGCTCCCTATGAAAAAGAAATCCTTTTGGTTTTAGGCACCGATCTCCCCTTTCTATAATCGTCAATTACGTGCATCCTGCACACGCACCATATCAATAACGTTTAGAGTAAGCGCAGAGCCGAAACGAAGTGTTCAGCATACGTTTCCCTCAAAGCAAGGATGATTCTCTCTTCCAGCAATTCAATACACGCAATGCATTATTAGAATTGTGTCAACAGACGGACGGACGGATATCTGGACAAACCGATCACATAAGCACTTCTCTATGAAAATATACTAAAAATAGCAGCAGGACGTGAATAAAAACGTGTGCTTTATGACAACAGAAAGCGGACACCGAAGTGGCTCAATACAACGGAATCACCGAAACAAATGTCCAAACCCGACTTTATTTTCCTCTGCTTTGGGTGAATATGGGTGCTCTACGAATGTTCGAATCCGGATGATGCTGGAAGATTCCGAGATTTCTATGATTATCAACTTTTCACGAGGAAGACTAAAAACTTTGATCGTCGCGTCTCTTTCAGGAATGGTGTGTCGAACAATACGTCAATATTGAACATAAGCGGCTTCGTTTCATCAAAACCCATACGATACAGCTCTTTCGGTCCGACCTGTATCGTGGTATTGCAGACCAAATGACTCGAGACGGAAATTTGAGGGAGATTGGAACGAATGTTCTTCTCCTATCCACATTTACTGGCGGCGACCATTACACGAGGAAAACCAGATCTTTTTGTGACCGTGACATGCAATCCCGAATGGCTAGAGAATAAAGAAACTATACTTGAAGGTCAGAGACCACAAAATCGTTCAGACATTGTGTCTGAAGTATTCAGATTGAAGCGTGAAGAGATCAAGAAAGACTTATTCAAAAAGCGCGTATTTGGGAAGATTATTGCACACATCTACGTCATTGAGTTCTGAAACGAGGCTTCATCACACGTGCATGCTCATACGATTAGACGACGAAGCAAGTCCACGGACGCCAGAAGCCTATGACAAGTTTGGGTGTGCATTGATTCCTCATCCCAACTAGTTTCCCCAACCGTATGGAAATTGTCACGAAGTCCATGATGCATGGTCCGTGTAGGTCATTGAATCCCAAGGCACCGTTTAGGCGCGACGGACAGTGCGGTATCCAAAGCGATTTAATGAAGCGACAACATATAACCAAAATGGATATCCAGTGTATAAACGAAGAGATTTTGGCCGTACAACCAATCGACGAGGAAATGAATTCGATAATCGCTGGGTGGTTCCATACAATACTTATCTTTGTCAGAAGTAGGGCCTACAACTGTCACATCAACGTTGAAATATGCTCCATGGTCAGTTCCATCACGTAGATTTAAAAATACTTCCATAAAGGTCACGACCGGGCGATAATCAGTACAGAAGAGACAGGTAAGGGTGTCGATGATAGAAAGAACTCTGTACGAGCACAGAGACATCGATGAATTCGAAGACTGTCTAGGTGCTAGATACTTTTCAGCATCTGAAACAGTCTCGCATGTTTTTACCTTTCCCTTACAAGCCACGATACACACTAATTGTACAGCTGACTGTACATCTTCCCTAGAGCAATTATGTGGTGTTCAATCAAAAACAAGAAAAAAAAAACAACACTGAAGAAAGTGTCCAGTGCGCCCAGCATAAATCTTTAACAAGATATTTTGAAGTTTGTGCAAGCGATCCCGAAGCCTCCACCTTATTATACCACAAAGTCCTAAAACATTACACTTGGATATCCAGCAATAAATCGTAGTAGAAGCGGCAATGTGGAGATGAAAAGGCGTTGCAGTTTTTCCTTTGGATGTAGAGCGACATTAGTTGTGCCTTTTGCTACGCTATGTTCGTCGTTCAAAGTCGTTGAAGATCTTCAAACAGTTGATGGTATATTGCAAGATATATTCCAGGGGTTGCAAAAGCTCCAGAGCTGCTAGAGGACGATGAAGGATGGCATTGTTGATTGCGTGAAGCAATTGGTTTCCAGATGCCACAACAACTCAGACATCGATTTGCAACCAGGGTTCAAATCCATTGGTATCGCTGGAGACGGAATACCCCCGAGCAAAGTTGCAAGAGTTGGTGGATCAAGCATCGCTCTTAAAAGAAGAGCAGCTGATTGTGTATAAGCATATATATTAAATGCGGTACGCAACGAGACGCCAAAACGGGAGATAACTTTTCTTGGACGGTCCTGGAGGACCCGGTAAATTATTGTTGTTGGAGAAAATGCTGGTGACTGTTCGATTGGAAGGCAACGGCAACGAATGTAATTGTAGCACTTCAATTAAAGGGCGGGGAAACGGCACATTTAATGTTCAAGTTGGGCCTGGATCTTTATGTGACTTCAACAAGTAATATCTCCATTCAATCGCAAAGTGCAGAGTTGCTATGCAAAGCCAGCATCATCATTTGGGATGAAGCGCTTATGATGATCAAATACGGCGTTGAAGCGCTGAACATGTGAGTTACTAAATATATTTCCTTTTGTATAATCTATGGGCGGTTAATGTTGCTTATTGCCTTTGCTCGGTTGCGCCGGGCACAACCAATATCTCCTAGAAAGAAAGCCTGTGCAATGAAAATTCGTACATTGTTACATGATCTTAAGAAGTCATAATTTAGGACTTATTATCCATCTTTTTACTTTCGATTTCACGGGCGCGGCCATATTTAAGTTTCGAATGCGTCCGCCATTACAACATGCCTCTGAGCTAGCCATCGTATTATCTTTACACATACGGTGGCTACGTTCTGAGCTCTCGGATCTTCCGATTCCTCTCATCTACTCTTAAATTTTAGCATTACTGCCTATAATAACTTAACGACGTTAAGTAAAGATACCTAAAAATCGGATATTGTGTACACCATTCCTGCTCTAATTTTAATATTTAGCGGCAAGTGATGAACATGAGTTACATGTTTATGTCGAGTTGCGATTGCATTCTTTAGTCTGTTTTAGTTTTAATTTTTTTTAACGCAGCATGTCGGTAAAAAAAAATTAGACAGCATTTGTAAAAATGTCTTTATTTGGTTACTTTAAAACCTGTTTATAATTATATTTCAGATTATGAACATAAATTAATTTTTCAGAAAGTGTGATGTGAAGTGGCCACCTGGTTCATATTTCGACATTTACAATTATTTTATTGAATTAAAAGCGTTTGTCGATCTCGGTAGCTCAGTGGTTGCGTGATCGCCTCTGATGCCCGAGTACGCGGGTTCGATCCCAGCTGGGGACGACGAGGATTTTTCAGAGGGAAATCCTGAGATCACGCACTTACTACCAACATATTGCTTCGATGCTCAATTACATTCTTCCTCTCTCCATTTTTTAAGGGTTTTTTTTTTGAGCGTTTGAATAGACAACAATTGCATAGTAAAAACCCATGCTGAATCTATATATTTAAGTTACAAGGGCGATTCTTTCGACAGTTCGTTGGTGAAAACTACTGCATCTATAAACTTCATATTGGTCTTAAATGAAAGGTCTGTAGATTTGTCAGATTTAGTTTTTGTGCCTAGAATTACTATTAATTAGCGGTAATTTACAATTCAAAATGCTTACGTAGTCAAATCAAACAGTCCTCTCCACAATGATGTCACATTCAACAACTTTGCTACCATTGATGATCAGATCAACAACTATTACATAAACAATTATAGGGCTCCGAACAAGTCACTTTTTCCACTTTTTTAAACTTTTTTCAGAATCGGTCACTTTTGGTCCGTATTTTTAAAAAATGGCCACTTTTGTCTTTTTTTTTTTTAATTTTCTAAAAATTTGCTCATCATGAAATACTTAAATTGTTTGAAATATCATAATTCTGAAATTTAAGCTAAATAATCACAAAAAAAAATTATTTACAATCTTGATAAATATCGATCAATTGCGATAGCCTTTTCTTCAACACACATCGGCTCTCGAGAACCTCGAGAATTCTCCGAGAACCGAGAGAACCACGGGAAATTCACGCCTGGAACCATAATAAAACATACCACGTGCAGTTGTTTGTTGATGATCCACGTTTAAGGTAAGATGCCTATTTTTTTTAACGCTATGTATATTCGTACGGAAATTCCGTATCGGGAATGAAGACCACTATTCGTCCGCATGCGCTCACAGCGGAATTCCGGATGAACAGCGCTAAAGCAAATCGTACGGAATTCCAATTGTTGCTCCGGCGTTTTTTTACCACTCTCGGCGCTTCGCGCCTCACGTCGGCCCTACGGGCCTCACTCAATGAGGCTCATTGGTCACTGTTTTCCGTTACTCGAACGCCTCCGGGGGCAAATTAATGATACATACCCCAACCTGTTTGGTTACAGGGGGCAGTTGGTTCCCCCTGGGTCGATTACAGGAGGAAAAAACGCCGGAGCAACAATTGAATTGAACAAATGCGAAAAACAAAATCAACGAAAATTACTTACCGAGAAGATCGCTCTTTTGCCGTTGATTTCCAATTTTTTCCGCCTCTTATACAATAGTAATCAACACCGTAATACTTCAGCTCTTTCTTTAGAGGCCGGGAAACACGTTTCGATGCCGCTTCAATTGTCCGACAATCTCGTTTGCAAAATTAGACCCAATTTTTAATATTATCCACAGACCACAGCCGATTACCGCTGTGAGCGCATGCGCACGTATTCGCGGAAGAATAGTGGACTTAATTTTCCCGATACGGAATTTCCGGACGAATATACACTTCGTTTTTCGCAACATAAATTCAATGATTTATTATTACTTAAATGTATTATTATTATTATTATTATTATTATTATTATTATTATTATTATTA
>JAHWFO010035809.1:0-14115 GCA_023313115.1 Rhysida immarginata | reverse complement strand
GATTTGGGAAGCACTGGGATACAGTATGAGACACACTCTACAGGTTAGAAGCAACGACATCCTTTTCAACGTCCTTTTCAATAGCCATGGTCATTTCAGGACGGCGTTATAGGGGCCGCAAATTTTGCCTCGAAAGGGTTCTTTAACGCGCAGCCAGCAAACGACTACACGGGACCAACGGCTTTGCTTCCCTTCCGAAGGAAGGCGTGATCTCAGGATTTTCCCCTTGAAAAAATCCTCGTCGTCCTCGGCCGGGATCGAACCCGCGTCTTCGGGCATCAGAGGCGATCACGCATCCACTGTGCCACCGAGGCCGATTAAACATAATGCCCATCATACGATAAGCAAGAGCCACACACAGAATTACTTACTGTGAGAATTGTGTCACTTATGACAAAAACACTATTTCACATGTATTGCATCTAGCGAAACATTGCGTTGTGTTTATAAAAATGAACTCCTTCGTAGCTCTAAAATCCAAACACTTCCCAGACAAAAAATACTAAATATATGTATTACCTTCCCATAAGCTTTAACAAGTAAGAATACAGAAATTTTATATTACATGTTAAAATTAGTTTTTCATTGATGCCAGGTGAGTCAACCCGAGAAGAGGCAGAGATGACTAAAATTTTCAGTACCAAAAGTTTCAAATTACGAAGAATGCAAAGCTCTCCTCAGATACGGCATATTATGACCGTCCCTGTTCGATTCATCCGCTATGATAGAGATGGACGTTTATATCTTTGGCTCATCCATAACGGGGGTAGAATGGCTTAGATAAATATCGTTCCGTTTTATTCTACAGTCAGACCTCGGACATTCGCGAGGTTAAATTACAGAACCTGTCGCGAATGATGAGGATTCGCGCATGTTTGGTATAATCACTAAAATGGTAATACATGTATATGCTTATTTCTATAGTTGAAACCCTACATATGACTCCAGTCATGCTCCCAAACACTTTAAAAGTTAGCTTAATTCATTACACTTAAAAAATCAACAACAAATATTTGATGTAAAAATAGAGTACAGTACCGCCTAACGCATATTTGTCGCACTATCACATGTACAGTATTTATTTATTTATTTATTTATTTATTTATTTATATTTAAACACAAAAAGTACCTAGCCGGAGTCAGTATGGGCATAGGCTGCTGAGTTAGATCTCCGGAATATAAAGTACAAAACAAAGAACTACATAGAATAAGTAAAAATTAGAAAACCAGAATAATATGATAATAAACAAACATATCAATAAAAAATAAATGCTAAGCAAAGATCCATAAACAACCAAAAATTAACAAGGGTTAGTAAAAGAACAAGTATCAAACAGGAATGATTTAACATTCCTTTTAAAAGAGGCGGGAGTCACCGGAACACGAAGGGCAACAGGTATAAAAGACCACCATCTAATGCCAGCATAAGAAATACAACACGTTGAAAATTCCTTCCGGCCAATGGAAGACGGATCGTGTTCACAGACCGAGTAGCATAGGAATGAAAAACCAAATGATACCGGATCCAAAAAGTCGAGAGCTTTAAGTGACCATTAATTACCTTATAAATGAACGTTACTAATTGTAAAATATAACTTTGATAAATAGTCAAGACCCCAAGAGAAGAAAAATAGCACGAAAAAGGCGTAGATTTATGGAGTTTTAGTAAAACTCTAAGAAACCATTTTTGGATTCGGTAAAGCCGAGATAGATTGAAGTTAGAGGTTGAACCCCAAAATTGACTGCCATAACAAAGCATTGAATGAATCAGCGCATGGTACAATAATAATAGAATCGTGGGAGGAAGGTAGTGAAGACGCGAGATTAAACCCAATCTTCTAGAAAATGACTTAGCTAGCTCATTAATATGCGTATTCCAAGAAAGTCAAGGGATAAATAAATACCCAAGTACTTAAAAGAGCTAGTAGGATAGAGATGCTTAGAATTATAAAAAATAGGTGATTCGGTAGGAACATAACGCTTGTTACGTTGATGAAAGACCATGTACCTGGTTTTATTAAGATTTAACAATAAGTGATTAGCGGAATTCCAATTACTTAGAATAGAGAGAGAATAGTTAATTGTAGTTTGTAAATTCAAGACAGAAACATCAGCAAAAGAGAGAGTAACATCATCAGCATAAAATATCGCAAAGGAAGAAGAAAAGGCATAAGATAAATCGTTAATAAAAAGACAGAAAAGAAGCGGAGATAAAACGGAACCCTGGGGAGCTCCACGATTACGTGTAAGAGGCAAAGAAGATTTATTAAATATAGATAAAGTATAAAGGCGATCAGATAAAAAAATCAGTTAACCAATTTAACGGGGTACCATGAATGAAAGCTTATAAAAATGAGAAAGCTTATATATTAAGAGATGAATAGGAATAGAATCAAAGGCCTTAGATTAGTCAAGAAATAAAATCTTGTAAACATTCCAAGGAGGAGCTTTGGCAGTGAAGCAGAAATAGACTTATAAATTTATTAAAAAGAAATTAACCGCCTCCCCCCTCCCCCCTCTCCAGTAGGGTAAGGCAAGTAACAGATCCTGCAGTCATCTATTTTTCCCCTTTGTCTGCACTTTTTACCTCTCCCCAAGTTTTTTAATCAAAAAACTAATTTTCTCGAACGTAATATGTAGAAAATGTAAAAAACTCTTATTTCGTTTGCTTTCTTATCATTTCTGAACGTATGATATATCACATGCCATTTGTTGCCATAGTTCTAAGGACAAAGTGACTGCCACCCCCACAAATCCAACCCCAATGAAACAACTGGGCCTAAACTTCATAGTAATGTAGATCTTGCTTAGAGGAATCTAGACCCATAAACGTACAGACCAAGGGCGCATTCTTATAAGTAGCTTTTATGCTAAAGCTCCTAATAAAGAAACAACAAGATTATTGTTAGACATGTTAGACGAAGCATATTCTATCAATTCGTAACAAGCGGTGTCAATTCCGCGATGAGGAAATCAGATTATTAGCAGCTTTAGCATAAAAGCTACTTATAAGAATGCGCCCTTGGTCTGTACGTTTATCCGTCTGGCCGTCCGCCGTTTGCACGATAACTTGAAAACGGATTAATTTTTTCAAATTCTGTTTTCAGAAATATGACTATCAAAAGTCTTATCTCGGCCGTATCAACTTTTCAGAATTTTTCGTGGACCCCTTCAAGTCGAATTCACGTGCTAAAACAGTGACTATAAAGAATATCAAGATAATGGCATGTCATATAACAATCGATTTATCTAGAAGAAATACAGTGTTACTTTCTGTTCATCTTTCAAGCATTACTGACATCGGCGCGCGCACGTGAAATCGCTTTGTCGACGCACGATTCCTCAAGTGCTCATAGTCCAAATTATTAAGTAGCGGAAGAATGAAGCAACTTATTGGCTTTATAATGTCAATGTGTGTAGTGGCCTTACAGTATAAGAGATGGACAATAGAATTACCAACTAGTTTCGCCATTTATTCCCGGCTTTGTCAAGGTACACAACAAGAGGCTCGCAGGCCTTATATACAGAAAAATGGTACAGATGGACCAATGAGCGTAAAAATAAGATACATAGGAAATGGCCAGTAAGAGAAACAAGCGAGATAAGCATAAAAATTAAAATATAAAACTATAGGAAATGACAAAAGTGATGCGACAAAAAACGCGGACCGTAAAGAGAACATATCTGGTTGTCAACAGGGGAGATTGACAAAAATAAAATAGAAAAGGGAGAATGACAAAATAAAACCAGTTTACAGTAAATCAGAAAGAGGATTAAGTAGGGTAAATATGTCGAAGTCGGTCTGGCGGTTGAGTAATCGGTCGGGGTTGGTCTTCTTGGCCTTGTAGATTTCGATAGCTTCGAGGGTGGTAGTTTTTGAAGGATTGTGGCATATGTGTAAGACGGACATCACTTCATCTTGCGTGCTAAGGGGGTGTCCGGTTCTCCTTAGGTGGTTAGCATAGTGTGACCGTTTGTCATTCTTGGTGTATGATTTGGCGTGTTCTTTAAAACGTACTGTGAAAGTACGGGAGGATAAACCGATGTAGTATTTGTCGCACAACGTACAATCGAGGCGGTAGACTCCTGGTTGTGCGAGTTTATCGTAAACGACGGCGGATGAGGGGTTCAGTGTGCGGGTGGACGAGAGGGGGGAGCGTAAGGATACTCGGAGTCCGAGGGAAGATAGAAAACGGGAGAGTTGGGAGAAATGGGGACCTAGGTACATTAAGGAGACCCACTTCTTGGACTGGGGTGCATCAGAGGAGGTAGGATTGGAGATGGCGTGTTGCCGGCGGTGGAGGAAACGGGAAAAGGAGGAGTTGGAATACCCATTCCTATGGGCAAGGGAGCGGATGATGCGTAGTTCGGACGAGCGGGCGGAGGGGTTGAGGGGGAGCTTCAAGGCACGGTCGATTAGGCAACGTAGGGATGCTAGTTTGTGTATCGGGGGGTGTGAAGAGGAACGATGGATAAGGTTAGAGGATGTAGTAGGCTTGCGGTAAACGGAGAAGGTGAGGCGGTTGGAAGGGACGTCGTTAGTGATGAGTATGTCCAGGTAAGGGAGGGATCTGTTAGACTCGATTTCGAAGGTAAACTGGATGTGGGTAGAGAAAGAATTAAAGGTGTCAGCTATGACAGAAGGGGAAGTAGAACGGGAATCGAAGAGTATGAGAATGTCGTCGACATAACGGAAGTAGGCTATGATAGTGGTATTGTTAAGGAGGGGGGTAACAAAAGTTAGTTCTAAATGTTGTAAATAGACTTCAGAGAGGAAACTGCTAAGAGGAAAGCCCATACCTAATCCGGTCGGTTGGGTATAGAAGGAGTTATAATAAGTAAAGTAATTTTGGGAAGAGATAACAGAAAGGATAGATAGAAGGTCGATAACATCGGGTGTAGGGAGGGGAGAAGAGTGTAGGCGGCATTCGAGGATTTTTAGGGTGTCAGCAACAGGGATATTAGTGTAGAGATTAGTTATGTCAAGGGACATTAGAGAGAGATGTTCGTCAGTATTAATGTTGGAGAGGGAATTAGTTAAGGCAAGTGAGTTGGGGACATTGTATGTGTTAGGGAGGATCTTGAGGTTATAGAGGAAGGTAGAAAGGGATTTGGCAACGAGATGCGCAGGGGCGGGTGAGTAATTAACAACGGGACGGATAGGCATATTGGGTTTATGGATCTTGATGAGGGCGTTAAGGTTGGGGGGTCGGGGGTTGGGAGGGACAAGGCGGCGTAGGTACTTGAATCGAGGGGACTTATTGATGACGGAAACGATGGCCCGATGGAATTTGGGGGTCGGGTCAGAAGGGAGGGATATAAAATTGTTTGAGGCGATAAAGTCGAGGACTTTATCGTTGTAAATAGGGCGGTAAATGAGGACGGTTGCATTACCTTTATCGGCTTTCACTAGTAATGCGTCTGAATCGGCAAGCTTGGTCTTCAAGGTTTTGGAGGCGGCGGCGTCATCGCGTTGTTCACGGTCTTGGTTGGAGGAGGTGGTGGAATTCTTGTAAGCATTCTGGATGAGGTGTCCGGCGATTGCACGTGCTGAAGGGCGTTCACTTAATGGCAGTAGCGAAATAGCTTTATCCGTGTCAGAGACGATTGTATGGAGGTCTGGCTTGGTAGGTTTCTTGTGAACAACGTGTTTAAGTCCTTTGTCGAGGAGGCGTTGTTCGTTGGATGACAGTTGAATGGTGGTTAGGTTGATAACATTCGGGTGGAAGGTAAAGTCACAATCTGGAGGAGGGCAAGAAGACACAACCTTACTCCATAGGTCATCCAGCTTCTTGCATAGGACGTCGAATTTATGTTCCTTGAAGACCTGCAATCTGACTTCGTCTTCCTCGACGAGGGGCATCAGATTCTCAGGCGGTATGAACGAGGAGACATGTAAATGGATGTAAATAGTCGGTAAATAGTTGGTAATTCTATTGTCCATCTCTTATACTGTAAGGCCACTACACACATTGTAAATAAGCACAGTATTATGATCCCTTCTGTATCTTATAATGTCAGTCCTTCATAAGTTCTACCTTTTTTGAGGTAGAAGGTTGAAATTCGGAATGTAGCTTGCTATGGGCATGTCCATCTGCACTATTTAGTTTGGTTTTGATTGATACACTGGGGTCGGAATTACGGGGGTGGGATTCAGAGAGGACAACATATCTATGTGCTATTCAGGTACGTAAAGGCGTTAAATTCAGTATCCAGATTCCTCTAGGCAAGATCTACATTACTATTAAGTTTAAGCCCAGGTGTTCTATTGGGGTCGGATTTGCGGGGGTGGTAGTCACGTGGTCTTTAGAACTAAGCCAACATATGGCTTGTAATATATCATACGTTCGGAAATGATGAGAAAGGAAAGGAAAGGAAATACGAGCTTTTTACATTTTCTACATATTACGTTCGAGAAAATTATTGTTTGATTAAAAAACTTGGGGTGAGGTAAAAAGTGTAGATAAAGGGGTAAAAATAGATGACTTCAGGATCTGCTCTGGGGGAGGGGGAGGGGGAGGGGTATTAATTTTTTTAATAAATGTATAAATTTATTTCTCCTTCACTGCTAAAGCTTCTGCTTGGAATGTTTACAAGATTTTATTACTAAATACGTAGTGAGATAAACGTAAATACAAAAGCTTTTCAAAAATTTTATAAAATAGAGGTACAATGGAAATGGGCCGATAATTGCCAAAATCTTTCGAATCACCAATTTTAAAAATAAGTATAATTTTTGCTTGACGAAGACATCTAGGAAAGGCACCTTGGGAAATAGAAACATTAAAAATGTGAGTAAGAGGAAAGGTTAAGCTAGACGATACGAAAATAATAATATCGGCATGTAGACGAAGAGGGTTAGGAGAAAACGAGGATTTTAATTGATGAATAACCTTGGCTGTCTCTTCCGGAGAAGCAGGGAACAAAAATAAAGAAAAGGAGTTAGAAGAGACCTCAAAAGGATAGGCCTGAGAAAGGACCGAACTATCAGAAGACGAAGATAACAATGTCTCAAGGAACTCGGACAGGAGAGAAGAATTGAGATTAAGAGGATCCGCAAATGGGGATTTAACAGAGGAAGAGCCGTTAATCAACTTGTTAATTGAACGCCATTTAGCTCTATTATTCGAGATGTTTTGGAAGAATTGGGCGTAATAAGAGTGTTTAGTGGACTTAATAATGCTACGGACAAAATTGGAGAAGGATTGAAATTTGGTTTTGGTTCGCTGACAGGGGTTACGACGTAATTTCAAATACAAAGCTTTCTTATGAGAAATTAAATTCAAAATGTAAGTGTTCATCCAGGGCTTTTTGAAAGGACGACTAATATTACAAGGAGACGGTAATATAAAAGGAAATTAACGATCGTAACCAATAAAGATATGGGATAAGAACCTCTCCATTAGAACATCGACATCCTCAGTGGCCCAAAATGTCAAGCTAATCTGATGCTTGGTAGGCTTATCTCCAATTATAATATCATTTATTATTTAATCAAGCCAATCCGTTAAATCCAGATAAGACTGAAAAATGGCCAATCTAGGAACGGTAACTAACCTAAGTCTGGAATGTGAAGGTTGGTATACAGGCAAAGATAAAGAAGTCTGAAAATAAAAAAATAGGGAAGTGGTCAAAAATGGCCAAATCCAAAGAACCACTAAAACAATTATCTGTGTGAGCCGCAAAACATTGATCTAAACAAGAATATGAACTATAAACCGAGGAAAAATGAGTAAAAGAAAAAAACGGTTTGAGACAGGCCAGCGCAAGACATTAGGTCCCGAAAGTTATCAGAGTTAACAGAAGATTTAGAAAAATCTAAATTAAAATCGCCCATAAAAATTATTGACTTGGTAGATAGACTAAGGTCCAAAAGTATAGAGGATAGAAATTCAAAAAAAATAAAGTTGACCGGAAGGAGGGCGATAAATAGTAATAAAAAAAAACGTATTATTAACAAGAACTGCTAGTATCTCAAAATCCACCGTAATCACTGTATACTGCGAACAAATAGAAAAACGAAGAGAATTACAGATATAAAGGGCAAGACCACCACCCCTCTTAGACGTCCGATGGACTTCAGCTGAGGAGTAACCATCCATAGGGGGGATGTCAGCAGAAGAATGGGTTCAAGTTTCGGTCAGAGCGATAATATGCGGCAAAGAACTTAAGATAGATAGAGAGGTATGAAAAGATGAAAAATTTGCTTTGATGCTGCGAATATTTAGACAGCACAAAAATAAGGGCAGTTGAAGATGGTCCGGAAACGGATTAGAAAGCAAAGCATTAAAATCATCTAAAGGAATTGGATTACTATAAGACATCTCCTTAAAGAGAAAAAAAGGGGGGGAAAGGAGGGGGGGGGGAAGTCGAAAAACGGAATTAAATTATAATCATAATATAAAAAAAAGAGGAGGAAAAAATACCAGTAAACTCAGATGAAAGAAGGAAAAAAAAATTAAGAAAATAAAACAAGAGAATAATAACAAAAAATAACTTTAAAATAAAAATTGACATAAAATAAAAATAAATTCAAATACAAAGCCAATTATTAATTTGCAAGCTGGAAATCGCTGATTGAGCGGATTATGACTATCTTGTCAGTCGAATTCCTAGTCATTATTTTTCCACCGTGCGACAACATATTCCTGGGGCCGAACTTAGATTTGGTCGCATTTAGAAAACGAAACCGAGAAGGAGTAAGGTCTTCAACGATAACAAATGCGGAGCCTCGCAGCTTCTGACGATTTTTTAGAAAAAGGTCTTTCAGCACTGGAGATACAAACTGTATGATCACCGCACGAGCCTTCTGTGAAGAACGGGAGCCCAGCCTATGTATGGCCGAGAAATCGGAGACACTGAGTAGGACATCTAGTTTAGACGCAAATAACTAATGTACAGTATACAAATGTTACCCCTACTAATTCACAGAACAGGCATTGGCTGCCGTTTTCTTTTGCATTGACAGTAAGGTAAAATGAGTAAACGAACGCGGATGTGCAAAAAAAAAATCGCGGATGCAATAAGTTCAGTTTCAATGAAATTTTTGCGCATCTGTGAATTCGCGAATCACGAAGCGCGAGTGCCCGAGGTCTGCCAATATTTGGATTGCCCGCTAACGGTTGCACGGCAACACTCTCCGAAATCACTGTCGCTTTCCAAAAGTTATAAGCATTAGATTGTGATGAAATTGGTAGAGACTTTGCAATACAATAAAGGGAGAACAGAGTTTCCGACTAGTTTCGCCATTTATTCCCGGCTTTATCAAGGATACACACTAGAGGCTTCACGCCCTTTTTTACAGAAATATGGTACAATGGAATTAATATGATTGGATAAAATACAACGTATGGCATAACAAATTGAATGAGTAATACAGTCTAGGTCCAATTACTGTAAAAAGGTAGAAGTAAAATATACAGGGTAAGAGAATGGCTACAATAAAGGGATAGAAACACAATAACTGGATGAAAACAAAAAAATAAATAAATAAATAAATAAATAAATAAATATATAAATAAATAATGGATAATAAATAACAACTGATATAAAATATATAAACATTGATCAAAAACAATTGATGAATAAAACAAAAAGTAAATGATAAACAAACTAATAAAAAACTACAGTAAATCTGATATAGAATTAAGAATAGGAAATATGTCGAAATCGGTTTGACAATTAAGGAGGAGATCTGGTGATAAGTTCTTGGCGTCCTTTTGGGCGTCCTTTTGGTCTACTGGGACGTCCTTTTGGTCTACACGCGGCGGTTGTGAACCGAATCATTTATTGCCGACGAAGGTGAGGCCCTTGGCTCTATGGTCTCCCACGAGAAAATATAACACACACACCAAGACGCAGTTATCAGCATTTATAGCAAAATTATTTTCGTCATCAGAAAATCTCCTTGATATATGAGAGGTATATCAGACCCGACGGCGAACCTTTTCGTAATTTTCGGTTATGCGTTGCTCCCTTGGAATAATGTAAGCGCTAGCCCGTGGGTTTCCATTCCCTGGATATGAATAATAAATAAACTAAACTTACATGAACGTAAAATACAAAATAACATCATAAACTTAGCGAATCGTCAACAAAATTAAACATGAGATAATCGATCTTGGGTAGAAGTCAAGGGCAATGCTTGAATTTTGAGTAACGCAGTGGCTACCAACCCGGTGCTGGGATTTAGCTTCAATCCCGGTGCTGGGATTTAGCTTCAATCCCGGTGGAGCGCGGTGAGTGGTTCGTCTAATCACGTGGTACGGGAAATGCCGGTTGGGATTAGATCCCGATTCGGTGTGTTTGAAGTGGGCAAAAATTCTATAGTCTGCAAGAATTAGAAAATCTATTAGAGCTGTACAAAAAATCTAAATTCGTAATTTTGGAAACGAGACTGTAGAACATTAGAACACGCTTACAAAAAAATATTACAACGCTTTGTTTACATTTTCAAATAATAAGAAAGAACCTTTTAAAAAAAGCAACAATGCAATACACGCCGCCGAGCGCTCAACAAAGCACACGGCCGAGGCAAGCTTTCTCCCTCGGGTCAAGCCATGACCACCAACACCACCTCTACTCAAAGCCTGAGCGCGAAAATTTCATACATTGTTACATCATCGTAAAAAGTCATCTTTAATCGCATTTCTACCAATAATAAGCTCTAAATTATGACTTCGTATCATGATGTAACAATGTATGACGTTTCCGCGCTCAGGCTTTCTCTTTAGGTGGTGTTGTGACCACTGAGAAACAATGTATGACGTTTCCGCGCTCAGGCCTTGTCTCTAGGTGGTCACGGTCAAGCCGAGAAACAAAGCCTACGCTCAAAAATAAACAAAAACAAATAAAATAATTATAACCGCCAAAGGCATTAATTTAAATGAGACAAAAAATTAAAATTAGACAACCAGGCATTACTGCCTAAATTAATTAGCATAAGTAAGAGCACTCTACATAAAAGGAAAAACTCAAACAACAGTACCAGGGCGTCACCCACGACCGCGCTCTAGAAATCCTCTTGGAATGGACTCGGGCTCAGCCCAAATGCTGCATTTCCAGTATCGAGGCTAACGAGAAATACAGGCTCCGGCACTGAAAAGTCACTTGACGAAGATAAGTCTATTAACAATCCAACCTTCATTGTTTCTAACAAAGGAAAAACACTGATTGTTAAAATACAGGATGGAAACAATGAAAGTTACATGGTCAATAGACCTATCTTGGTCAGGTGACTTTTCAGTGCCCGAGCCTGTCTTTCTCGTTAGCCTCGTTCCAATATCTACTGACGTAGAATGTCACAAGATCAACTCACAATAAGGAAATGTTCAAAAACTGGAAAAAGACTGAATTCGCATATTATTCCTCATTAGGCCTATCACTGCCTCCGGACAGTTCAAGAAGGTGTGGACGCTTCCGCTACAAATATGATAAACACAGTGATATCTATACATTTTCTGGTTTGCTAACTTTGTGGAGAAAACGCGTAGCCGAAATTCAAGTCACCAGGAAAACTAGATGATTACTTTTGTGGACGCTATGCAATATCTAACCATCCTATAATGAAATAAATCCATATTATATTAAGGTTAATTATTATAATACAGTCTTAATTTTTAACAAGTTTATTTATTTTTATACAGGGTGATTCAGTCAATTTCTGACCATTTCAGTACTATGATTTATTGACCCATAAATGTTTATAAACTTAGCATTTCAGTATGATATTTTAGGCAGTTCAAAAACAACTTAATTAATTGATTGTACTGAATTTTTTGTCCAAAAACCAAAAAATTTAAAACAAGAGGTCAGGCTTACAGCCACTACAAATCACATAATACACTTAAATTATTGGCTGCAGTAACTCCTAATGGATTTTTTATGTTTGTGTCACATTTATATGGTAGCAGGAGTAATTATAAATTTATAATACAGGATTCAGGATTGTATGATTATATACGTCCTGGAGATCAAGTGATGGCAGATCGGGGGTTTACTATTCACACCAAACTGGCAGTTCGCGGTGCCACTTTAAATGTGCCTTCTTTTACTCGCAATAGACCCCAGTTATCTGAGAAAGAAGTTACAGAAACCAGACGAATTGCAAATGTTAGGATAGAAGTCGAGAGAGCTTTCAGAAGACTTAAACAATTTAGGTTTTTGCACCATGTCATTCCTTGGTCAGTTCGAGAAAGTATTGATGATATTGTACTGATTTGTAACTTGCAGAGGCCTTTGAGAAAGCAATAAAAAAGTTAACAGGAATTTTTAACAATGATTATTATAAAGCAATTTCTAAATTAATGACAATTAACTTTAAAATATTGGGATTTTTATTTTGCAGAAAAGTAATATCTTCAAAAAAGACTAAATATTTTCTTTAAAGTGCTGTTGCAAATTGTATATTATCTTGATCGAGAATTAAAGTCTCGATCTGTTACAATTTTTGGTAATAATTTTTGGAAATAAAATATCTGTAACCGTGGTTGCAATTTCTTTATAAAAATTTCTTCATAGCTAATGACAATGGTTTTGATTTCCTCAGGAGACCACAAATAAAAATAACAACTTTTTCGCTTAGAACAGTGCAATTGCAATTGCACCTGCATGTAATAACCATTTTTTCCATTTTCTCTAAGAAAAGGCTGAAGATTCTCATCCAATACTGCGTCGTATCGAGAAGTAGGCATTAACAATTCAGATAGGTTTTTTTCCGGGCATTTTATTTCCAGTAGTGCATCTTCTTTGATGAGTCCATCTGGGCTTGCCCCTAACCACTCATCTTGCGGACAAACAATTAAGCCTGTCAGATTCACCTCAAGGTTATGGAACTGAGAAAATTGTTTACGGACCTCTGCTTCGTACATTTTCCCATACTCAGTGCTTTTATTCCCCTTAAAAGGGTTGTAGAGTTTCTAACCAGAAATTTTTCCGTGTTGGTAGTCTCTCTTTTGGGAATGGAATTTGGCTGGGAACTGGTTATTCTTAATCTCCTTGCCTCAGTCCAAATATTTTCATTTTGGTAAGTGGTCCGAAATGTCAAATGGTCTAACTTTTGAGCATTCATCACAATAAATATTAAATAAAATTGTTTACACAGCTGGCATTTTGGGATAAAACCAGCATTTGAATAGTCACAATCATCATGGTCGTCATGAGTTGAAGTTGCATTATTTTCAGCTAGATCTTCTCTCATTTCTGGTGATAGTTCTGCATAAATAGTTGAATGTAGGATAGTGTTAGGTATCTTACAAAGCTTTGCAAAAGCACTTTGGTTTAGCATCTGTCAGTAAATCATGAGTGTTGAAGATCTTGTAGGTTCTGTTTAAAGTCCGAGTTTCATCACTAGTAGGCAGACCATCTCCACATCTATATCTTTTGATTGCCATATCTTTAACTTTTGCTGGTAGCAAATCTCTTTTTGTTCCACTATTCCATTTCTGACTCACATCTGTGCAAGAGATACCACATAATCCTTTTCTTTCAGCAAATTCAATTTTAAATAAAACTGCAGAGATATGGCTGCAGGTTTTTCCTTGACCTGCTCATGCAGGAATATCCAGCAAGAAGAATTTTTTTCCCATCAGTTGTAGTTGCAATCCAAGCTTTGTGGTCATCAGAATTTATAGCTTGTGATGGTTGAACTGTGGCTCTAAGAACACAAATATTTTTATTGAGTTCATGAATAAAAATTTCTCCAACTTTTCCACTGCTGAAATAATTGTAGGCTTCCAAACTTTTAAAATTTAAAATTTATCATTTCATTTTCATCATGAGCTTTGCTGTGTATTAAATAATTATACAGGGTGTAAATTTTAAGTTGACAAAGCAGAATAACTCGAAAAATAAGCTTCACACGAAAAAATGCGTAGAATCCAAAGTTGATTATTTTCGAGGGGGCATCTGCTGGTGCTAAAATTAGCCCACCCCCCCCGGCCCCTGGGGGTGGGGCGGGGGGCAACTTTAAAATTTCAAATGGGAACCCCTATTTTTTATTGCAGATTCAGGTCCTACATAAAAAACTACGTACATTTTGTCTGAAACATTTTTTTTATTTTTGGTAGATGGCGCTGTAATTCAAGAAAATCCATTTTCTCATTTTTGCGTGGAAAT
>JAHWFO010035806.1:0-22021 GCA_023313115.1 Rhysida immarginata | reverse complement strand
AAAATGACTTTAAATTGGCAAAATACAAGTCCATCTATCAGAAAGGGCAGACTCGCCAAGAAGTGACAGACCCGCAAAACAATTCCTAGACTGCACCGCATTATAGAGCGAAAGTAAAAGTAACATGAACTATGTGAAATTAATGAAGAACGTAGTGTAAATATCAGTTGGAAAAGTGTTTCACGCCGCTCGAATAATGCTGGAATCTTCACCAAAAATCGTAAATCTAGACTAGAATTTGCTATACTCATTTGTCATGGACATCTAAAATGTTTTCTGATAAAAACAAGTTTCAACTATTTGGCAGTGACAGAATAAGAAATATTTGACTGTGTTAATGGTCAAAGATTTAATCTTGCACATCAATTGCCAACAGAGACAATTACCATTTATCGCACTTTTTGTGTGGTAGCATTTTCTTATGCTGGATAGATGACAACATACACCAAATAGATGACATTACGGATCGATATGTATACAGAGATATTCTTAAAGATAAGAAATTCCAAATAGAATGGTAAATATCAGACCATTTAATAAATTCTTGCTTATTTCAGCAGCCTGAACCACTTAACAAATATTTGCATCTTTATACCTATTCTTTTGAGAAGAGTCTTAATTGAAATCATAGTCACAAGCGGTAAATGAAAGGTCATAATTCGAGCATCATTGTTTTTTGTATTCAAACTGTCACAATACAACTGAGACATCCTGAAATGTATGTTAAGCAGGCACAGGGTGCCTTGTCAACATGAAAAGCTCAGTTTTGGTTTTCAAAATTCCTGGATGGAGATGAATCCGTCGAAGATAACACCCGCCCTGGACGATCGCCTGCTGTTGATGGAGATGCAGTGAAAACAGTTATTGCGGCTATTCCATGCCAAACCTGTCATGCATTAGCACAGTGACAGAGGGAACTGTGCATAATTATCTTCGCATACAGGGAAAAGTTAAAATATTGGTTAAATGGATCCTCCATCAGAGCCCGCTCTAGCTTTCATGCCGCCCCGGACGCATATTACCGACTTTTACATTGCTAGATTTTATTAGGACTCTTTTGCGTTCCCCTATGATGTCAGAAGTGGTGTGTTATGGATAACTAGCGTTGAAAACGTCATCCGCAGTATGACTTAATAATATTTTTATCTTTAATTTAATCGTTTTTTGAAACAAATGTCTGTTTTTTATCGCAAAAAAAATTTGCTTCATTTTTTTATATCGCAAAATAAAGTTATCGAACATGATTTTACTTCAACGGCACTGATGAATTTCGCGTTCTGTTTATTATTCGTTCAATGCTTGTGAATAGGCTTTTAAGAAACCTTTTTTTAATCGAAAAAAGTATCCAAAATTTATTTTTATGAACTCTAGCAATATAAAGATAGGTAATATGCGCTCCGGACAAAGACAAATTGCCCCCTTTAAATATATACTTTTTAAAAATATACAGGGTATCCCAACGGTACACGTCCAAAATGAAAAACTGAGTAAAGGACCTCAGTACTTATGAGAATCATCCCCATGTAGGTATCCGAAATGTTATTATTATGGAGATATTAACGATTTTGTGACTTTGTCAGTAACCTTACCTTATTCCATTAAAATGTGTGTTTTCGGGAATGTATGTCGTTTTGAGGAATTTGGTCAATGGAATTATATTCTTTGGGCAACGTAATATTCAATTTTAGAAAATGGACGAACTGCATGCATACAATTTTTCGCAAATCAAAGTTAAAGTAGGAAGTTCTGAGTTATTGTGAAGTTTCAGAAATCTTTGATGATGAATCTAAACAAAATAAGTCAGGTCAGGAGCACTGATAGGTTTTTAATAGACTGTTAGAAAAAAACAGTACATGTAATAGGTTAAAAAAGCATGCAATTTTAAAGGTAAAAATAGGAGTTTCATAGTAAAATTAATATTTCCTCTGGGAACAGCTAAATCATCTTAAAGGTTTCTACAGGTGGATTATTGAAAACCTACACATATTATTTGGAAAACATGTCATTACAATAAGTGTTCGAAGTGTCTGCCACCAACTTCTACACACACTGTCCAATGAAATAGAAACCCGTGATGAATTACTGTACTGATATGTAAAGCGGAGTCACAGGTCAGAAACGATTGTGATATGCAAATGAATGCAATCATGTGAGGTACATGCTCATTCCAAGCTGCAGGTACAGGGTAGGGACCAGGGTTGCCAACTTATCGGTTTTTAGATGGGAATATTTATTGTTGGATATTGTTATAATACAAGCTAAACAATGCACAAATGTCATAATTATTACACGGTTGGCAAAGCTGGTAGGAACAAGCTGCAGCTGCTCAAGTTGAGCAAAATGGGGAAAAAGCAGACCTGTCTGAGTTCCAAAAAAGAGTTTTTGTGGGAGCCCGTCTAGCTGGAGCTACGATTTCCAGGACAGTACAACTGACCGGAATCTCAAAAGTCAGATCTCCAAGGTGTTCAATGCGTGGAAACGGATTCCACAAGTGTTGTCGAAACGGCAGAATTGTGGATCAAAAGCAATCAACACAGACAAGGACCGACGTCGTCTGAAACGGATTATGCGGCAAAACGGAAGGTCTACTGTGGAGCAACTGACGGCAGACTTCAATGAAGGATCATCACAACCCATCTCCTCCAGAACAATGCGCCGAGAGTTGAAGCGAATAAGGATGGGAAGTCGCATACCAGTGAGGAAGCCCCTGGTATCAGCAACAAACCGGAAAGTTCGCCTGCAGTGGTGTAAAAAACGATGTGACTGGACAGTAGACGACTGGAAAAAGGTGATGTGGTCGGACGAGTCACGTTACACATTGTTTTGCACCGATGGCCGACAGAGAATTTGGCGGCAGCCTCATGAAGCGATGGACCCCTCATGTGTTGTGAACACAGTTCAAGCGGCAGGAGAAGGCGTCATGATATGGGCCATGTTTTGTTGGTCCTTGACAGTCGGGTGAAAGCCGAAGACTACCTGAACATTGTTGGAGATCAAGTCCATCTTGCAATGGTGCATTTGTACCCAAATGGTGACGGGTTCTTCATGGACGACAATGCTACTGTCCATCGAGCAAGAATGGTTCAGGAGTGGTTTTCTGAACATGACACCGAGTTGCAACATCTGCCATGGCCAGCGCAAAGTCCGGATTTGAATCCGATCGAGAATGTTTGGGATATGTTGGAAAGAGACATTCGTCGAAGGCATCCCCCCTTCCGTCTACTCTGCAGGACCTGAAGGTCTCTCTGACGAATGCATGGTCTGCGATTACCTTACCTGCATTGTAACGCCTTGTAGAGTCCATACCAAATCGCGTATGTTCTGTAATTACAGCCAAAGGAGGGTCAATACCATGTTGAACGAAGGTTTCTAATTCATTGGCCGGTGTGTGTATATCTTCGAAAGGTTACCGACAAAATCACAAGATTGTTAATATCGTTAATAAAATCATAAGAGTAATATTTTAGATAACTTACATGGGGGTGATTCTCATAGGTATTGAGGTCCTCTACTCAATTTTTCATTTTGGATGTGTACCGTTGGGACACCCTGTATATCTTTTATTTTAAATAAAGATCAATTGATTTTAAATTATAATAAAAACGTATTACATTTAGAATGAAACATCCAAAATAAGATTAACAGTCAAGTAGCACAAAACAGTAAAATTTAAAATGTACTTGTACCTAGTTACAAATTGTTATTCAGATGCATTTTTAATTCACAGTCTAGTCAGATTAATGTGACCATCCCCTACGTTCAACTTCGGCGGAAAATGGTTACGTCCAGAAGGTACATACCAGTATCAGAATTGGGGGGGGGGGGGTATAAGAAGAGTGTCAGAGGGAAGCAGAAAACATTGCAATTGTTGGAGTCATGGCGAAACTTTTCACCATTTATCCGACCTCCATGATCATTGGCTTCCGAGCCAAGGGCGGCAGTATTTCTGAAACGGCTAGTTTTGTGAACTGCTCGCGTGCCGCCATGTGAAAATGTATATTGCATAGCAGAATGGCAATACCCAAAATCAGCGACTTGCCGTGTGTGGGGCACCAAGGGCCATAGTTGACAGAGGTGAACGACGGCTACGGAAATGCGTGCAAGCGAACAGACGTGCAACTTCCAACTGACCAACTGACCTCCCAGATGAACCAGGGAGCTACTAAACCTGTATCTCAACGACAGTTGGGCTCCGCAGCAGACGGGTGATTCGTGCACCAATGCTGTTCACCGGAAACAAAGACTGACATTTGCTCGCCAGTATCGCAACCAACTGGCGAAAGATGTTTTTTCCGATGAATCATGGTTTATGTTCCATCGGACAGATGGGCGATGGCGTGTACGGCGTTCAGCGTCAGAAAACAAACACCCTGCAACACGTGCCGCAAGGGTCAAGGCCGGAGGACGCAGCGTTTTGGTCTGGGGAATGTTTTCATGGCATTCCCTGGGTGCACTCATCATTGTGGACGGCACCATGGACCAATGGAAGTATGCATCTGTTCTTTCGGACCACGTCCACCCCTACCTGCAGATTGTGTTTCCTCAGCATGATGGCATCTTCCAGCAGGACAATGCGCCGTGTCGTGCAGCGCGCAGTGTCCGTGCATGGTTCGAAGAGCACGCGGATGCGTGTACGGTGCTCCCTTGTTTGGTTGTGAGAGCTGGTTTTGTCCGATAATGATAGCCCAGTTCATGTAATCTGTTTCTTAGTCTTTTGTCACTCACCTTCACACCTTAATTAGCCCATTCACTGTTCATGTCTTTGGAGGTCTGTTTTCTTATGTTCTTGCACAGCTTCCTCAATTCTCGATCCTGTCTCGGAGTTGTTGCCTTTGGTCTTCCACTTCCTTTTTGCCTCTTAACGAATCCTGTGGTCTTGAATTTCTTCCTTAAGTTGGAAACTTCACCTTGTGTGCATCCAAAACACTTGGCTACATCTTGCTTGTCGCCACGTTGCAAGTTTTCAGTTATTCTTGTTTTCATAACATCGGACAGCTGTTTTTTTGGAGCCATTATTAATGGGGGTCGACTTTAAAATGAATAATAAAATGTGTTGACTGCTGTCATGGAATAGCTCATTTAACAGAAAAGGGAGTTAGGTGAAGATTCAGGAATATAAAATGCAATTTACAAGTGAAATGGCACATATTAGTTTCTTATTTCTCAAGATTATGCGTATTAGATTTTATTTTCCACAGAAGAGTTACTTCTGTAATTTTTAATGAAAATCCAACCATTTGGTAATGAAAATCAAATATAGCTCTTTACCAATAACTTATTTTCCAAATGATTTTACGAGTAATTCTTTTTTAATTAATTTGTTTAGATGCATCGCAATGAGTTGGAATACATATTAGTTTTTTCATTCCAGGGGTTATATAAAATATTGCACTTGTTATCACCACCGACGTATTAGCAAAATTAATGCTTTTATGTAACGAAATCACCCTAGCGGCCCTTTGTAATCTGAGGCATGATATTTCTTGAATTCAAAGCATGATATTCTTTCCTTCCGGTATTCCTGTTTCAAACAAGTTCACGCAGCGCCCTTGGTAAATTCCATGGTAATTTTAGCCAAAGAAATAAATCGACAAATTTCGATTAATTGGGTATTTAACTTATCAGTATTTTGTCACATTCACAACAAAATGCCCCCTTTTAGATTTGCCGGCCCGGACAAATTTCCAGGTTGTCCGTCCCTAGAGCGGGCTTTGCCTCCATGCTTTATCAGGAGCAAGTAAAATGCAACGTCTGGCCCACTTTCTTTTCCTTGCTCCAACGTCAACCACGCAGAGCCACTGATGGACTGAATCATCACATGACATGAAAAGTGGGTCTTCTACAATAATATTCATCTATTTTACCAATGATTATCTTCAGAAGAACGTCCTAGAAAGGCCAGCCTAGTGGCCGAAAACGCTGGAGCGTACAAAGAATCCGTCGGGTTGCAGGTATGGATGTTTGTGTTTGTTCTCGGAATGTAAAAAGATAATAATCATGTTGAATACTCTCGACTGGGTGAGGAAATATTAGAAATGACCTAGTTATTGGCGCGTTCAAAAATCTATCGAACTAACCAACCTCCAAGAAATATTCCAAACAGGACCTGTACGTGAAGAAAATGTTGCTGACCGTTTTCTGGATAGCACTTGGAGTAATGCACTTCGAGGTGTTACTGTTAGATCAATGTCATTTTTATGTGTACTGTGATATGCTTCAACGGACTCTTCAGAAACTCTTCAACAACAACCTTCATTAGTAAATCGCAAAGACCGTACTGCTACAGGTCTATATAAGATAGCATACAGCCTTTAAGATCTTGCCGTTTGGGTGGGAAACTGTGCTTCATCTCTCCGTACTCATATGACATCTCTCCCACATATTATCATCTGTTAGATCATTAGATAATCATGCGCAAACGACAGTTTAGAGATCGTCATGCCCTCGAAATAGAGTTGGAGACTTTTTCACCTCCAAAATCAAAGTTTTTACCAAAGACATGGGATTTACATTTCCCAGCCGTTCTGGATATGTTATTAATTGTAAGGTTTTTTTTTAAGGAATAAATTGAATTACTAAGAATAAAAACTGTGAATTTTTAATCTAATAATTATTTGTAATATCTTACAATATAACACAATATTACCAATTTAAAAGATAAATTTTTATGTCAATAATGAATACAAGTATAGTAATTATGAGATAAATCGTTTACTTATTCATTATTGATATTAACAAATTCATCGTTTTAACTGTTAATATTTTGTTATATTATAGGATATTACAAACGGTTATTGTAATAAATTGAATATTTTTTCAGTATACTGAAAAGACACAAGCACTTTTTAATGATCTGATATAAATTCCATGATATAATAGTTTCCTGAAATCTTATGTAAATTCAAGATAGGTATATGATATAAGATAGGTATATGATTATGTTAGATATTTCTAAAACATGGCAGATGACAAGTACTGAAGTACTGGATTTATTCTATTAAAAATCTTCTTTGTAGGATTAATTATTTGTTAGTCAAAAGTCATTCCACTTTTACAAAGTGTAGCCTCTATCCGAAACATCAACTTTTGTTCAGGGTCCTACCACCCTGTGTTCAATTTTAGTAAAAAAATATTCAGAAATATAATTAATTTTATTTGTTTTATTGGACGAAATTTAATCGACGGATGGCAACTTTTTTATTTTTTTAAAATTTTATATTTAAATTCGATTTCATTGCTAACTCCTCGAATTAATTGTTGTACAGTATCGAAATTCTTAATGCTCTTTTTATTGAATAATTAATTTTTATTAATCACAATGATTATCAATCTGCCTGTAATTATTTAATTATTCAACCTGTATCACAGATATTTTACTGCTTGTTTAAATTCTTTTTATTATTTAATGATGAGTTTTCCGAAAATTTTGATGCATAATGGCGATAGCATTATTCTCATATCATTTTTTGTTTTTTAACCTTTCGTATTCGTCAAACTAGCGATGGCTTCCGTTTTGTAGCGTTTCTACGATGGATCACATTTTTCTAAAGCTCTGGATAGGGAGCTTTAAATTCTGCCACTCAAGGGCGCTGAAACTAAAAATAGGTGACGATTTTAACGCATTGGTCGCGACGATCGCGCCGTTTTTCAAGCGCAGTTCAAAATTTCTCCGCTTAAGGTCGCCAAAACGTGCTCGATGATGGGACCAGAAATCCTATCTTGTGTCTCACTCTCCCTTATCAGCTCTTGGTAATACATTAATTTATTACAAATTAATAAATTAATGTGAAAAATTATTAAAATTTTAACAAAAATAAAATTAAAAGTTATTCCACTTTGTTTAGTATATTTCTTATTTTATCATTAACTAGTTTATCCTAGAACGATTAATACTATATTATAATACTATTCTTTAGATGACGGCGTATTAATCATCCAAGGTTTATCCATCTCACTCATGCAAACATTTCTTGAATAACTCGATCACTTAGTCCTGGCATTCGTAACAGAGAACACGTAAAATTTATAAGTGCACGCACATGCGCAGTCATCTAAAGGTTTTGAGGAGCTTCAAGCCGGCAAGGACTATAGTTCATCCAACATCCAACAGGGTGTGTCACAGGAAGTTTCAGATTAGCCAATCAGAGAAAGGGGGCCTCATGCGCTTAATCACTTCTATCTCATGTCTCATTGAAGAAGCGCTTTATAATATTACAGCAGAAGCTTTAATATTATTCAGTTGCTTTGCTTTAATTATAATTAAAAATATTGTACACTTCATAAAATTATCTTTTAACTCAATTTTATATCGAGATTCCCTGGGCCTTTTCTTTCCAGGAGTCGAAAAGCGAGGAGAGGGGGTGGAAGCTTCACATGAAGACGCTTCGTTTCCTTCTTGAACAATTGTTCGAACGCAAGAAAAAGAAACTTGCGTTGCCTTGGAAGTTTCTTCTATCAAAGCAGATGAGCTTTTAAAACACTATTTTCCTTTAAAGTAGCAAAATACGTTCCACACAAATCTCCCTAGCCTGGCTGTGAATAGTTTTTCCTGAAGAGTTGTTGCAAGGGGCGTCGCCATTACCATGACCTCCTTTATTACTCCATGCCATTACAAATTGACTTGTGCAGCCGCTGAGGAGAGATCCCACAAAGCATTGCGGATGAGTGAGTAGTCGATATCAGACCGGAAACACACCCTGTTTTTCTCTTGTTGGACGAAGTATAGTACCTATACCTCGTCCAACAAGAGAAAAACAGGGTGTGTCACAGGAAGTTTCAGATTAGCCAATCAGAGAAAGGGGGCCTCATGCGCTTACTCACTTCTGTCTCATGTCTCATTGAAGAAGCGCTTTATAATATTACAGCAGAAGCTTTAATATTATTCAGTTGCTTTGCTTTAATTATAATTAAAATAATTGTACACTTCATAAAATTGTCTTTTAACTCAATTTTCTATATATCGTTTACTTATTTTAAGGTAATAACGTGCAGTCTGTTTAACCATCATTTTTTTAAATATTTATACATTCTAATGACATGTTTTTTGTTCTTTTTAAAGAATTATAAGGTTTTATTAAAGATGCTATCTTATTTTTTATTTTTTTAATAAAATACAGTTTTATGATACGTTTTCCATTACAGTTAACGATATCTCTTTCGTTTATTTGCTGGCCATGAGAATGTATAGTCTTGAAAAAGACTTTTTGAATTATATCTAAATTCAGGCTAAGGAGATTGTGGTAAAACGTTAATGTCATTCCACTCTTCTTCTTCTTCTTCACTGTTGCTGTCTTCTCCATTAACATGAATTATTAAAGGCTCCACTTGATCTTCAATCAAACAGTCCGTTTCCCAATATCGTTCTTCCACACGCAAAACGTGTTCTATCGCTTTCCTCCAATTTCCAGGAGTTACATTATCAATTGCCGTTCTCGTTAGTTTTTCAACATCAGCAACCTTGAAAGTGGTATTCTTCTTCCGTATATATTCTTTTACCTGTGCCCAAATAAGTTCAATGGGATTGAGATCACAGTGATAAGGAGGTAGTCTTATCACTAAATGGCCGGCATCGCTAGCCAGTTCATCTATACATAGCGCTTTGCTGTTTTGTGTTGTTTGATAACATCGTACAGCTCACCTTTTGACATTTTTGCTTCGGTAGGTATTCCTCGTAGGGCCAACCACTCTATCATATCCGATTTCCTTGTATTGCTGCACGGCGCTTTGGCCTTCTCCACTGAGTGATATGGGGCATTATCCATGACGATTACTGAATTTTTCGGAATATTTGGCAGCAGTTTTGTTCTAAACCATTCATGAAAACAATCCCCATTCATTTCGTCATGGTAATCTGCGGATTTATTTTTTGACCGAAATAATAAACAACAGTCGTTCACAAACCCTTTATCGCTTCCAGCATGCAAAAGAATGAGACGGGAGCCTTTACCCGTAGGAATGAAACGCCCGCGGTAGGGTTCCGAGCTCCCTGGTTGAGCACAGCTTTTCCCGTCGTGATGCCACTGTCTTTCACGGCCATGGTGTGCATTAGCCCACGTTTCATCCAGATATATGAAAGTACGTGTGGGGTCCCTGCGTAGCATTTGTACTTGCCTTAAAAAACGACGTCGTTGTGCGATAACATCTGTCCGCTCGATGTAAAATTGACGGTGGTTGATTTTGCCATACTTCATATGCAATTTATCATGCATAATGGTGGCGAAGGAAGTTCTCGATCCGACGTAGTCAGTTTTTTCTCTAAATTTCTGGTACACATTTTTCAGAGTAGGATAAGTACCTTCTGAGTGTATTTCGGATACACATGCTCGTGCAATCGAGAGGTCAAAGTCATCCAGATTCGTTGTTCGAGATTCCCTGGGCCTTTTCTTTCCAGGAGTCGAAAAGTGAGGAGAGGGGGTGGTAGCTTCGCATGAAGACGCTTCGTTTCCTTCTTGAACAATTGTTCGAACGCAAGAAAAAGAAACTTGCGTTGCCTTGGAAGTTTCTTCTATCAAGGCAGATGAGCTTTTAAAACACTGTTTTCCTTTTAAGTAGCAAAATACGTTCCACACAATCTCCCTAGCCTGGCTGTGAATAGTTTTTCCTTGTTTGGCTGAAGAGCTGTTGCACGGCGACGCCATTACAAATTGACTTGTGTAGCCGCTGAAGGAGAGATCCCACAAAGCATTGCGGATGAGTGAGTAGTCGATATCAGACCGGAAACACGCCCTGTTTTTCTCTTGTTGGACGAGGTATAGAGAACAGCCCCTCTCTCTAGGTGGCGTTGGGTGAGCAGCCCCGGAACTAGATTCGTAACCGCGCTTGAATTGAAGGCTGCTTCTAAAAACACTAGCGGTTAAAACCCAACGCATCCCATCGCTTCAGCGCATGCGCGTTTACGGTGTTGCTAAAAGGTGATGATTCTGTGGTGATTTTAGTAGCGGGAAAGCAATCCCTTCTCACTTAAAAGTTTACAGTATTTTCTCTTTCTTAGATTAATTTGCCTTTTATGCGGTATTGGTTTTTTTTTGTTGTTGTTGTTATTTTTTTTGTTATAGATTTTCTACTGCATTTAAAAATAATAATAAAATCAATATCGTTTGATTCAGAAATAAATTAAATTAAAATAAACAACAACTTAAAAAATTAAAGAAATCATGACCATTTCAAATTCCTTTTGAAATTAAAATAAATTATCTTTGATATTAGAATATCACAAAGCTTTTGAAAAGTTCTGCTTTTTTTGTATAACTAAATAATTTTCGAATGTTTAAATAAGTTATATCAGGGATGGATGAAAGATATATAACTTCATCCATCTCTGGTTATATTTTATTAATTGAACAATTTCCTTTTATTTTATTTTATTTTTAATTTTGTATATTTATTTATGCATTAATTCTGTATTCCAATAAAAGCCAAAACTGGCTTCTGGAAATGCCAATTATTTTGTATGTTTCATCAATAAAAATAAATAAATAAATATAAAAATTTGTAAAGTTTTTTATTACATTACAACAGTATATAGATTACTCTTACGATCAATTTAAGAGTATTAACCTAACCTGTCCTTAAATTAATAATTTAAGAAAACTTGTAGAGTAATACTGCCCCTCCCCCTTAACATTGACTTTTCCATATTCCCGGCGTTACGAATTACACAAATGTTAACAACAACTTTCATTGTCAAATTCTCTTGATATCTTAAAATGCGGTTTTATTAAATTTACTCATGAATTGACTTATAAATAAAAGGAAGTTGGTCAATTGATAAAATATAACTTATTTAACAATAGAAAATTATTTAGTTATGATTATAGCGTCTAGAAGAGAGTCTCTTCGCTATGGTTATATTAAAAAAAAATAAATAAAATAAAATAAAAGCAGTACTTATCAAACATTTTGTGATATCATTCTAACATCAAAGATAATTTATTTTATTTTCAAAATGAATTTTAAAATGGTCATGATTTCTTTAATTTTATAAGTTGTTGTTATTTATTTTAATTTAATTTATTTCTGAATAATACGTTATTGATTTTATTATATTTTTTAAGTGATTGATTTTTTTAAATGGAGTAGAAAATCTATAACAAAACAAAAGGAAAAAAAAGATACCCGCATAAAAAAATTATTTAAGACAGAAAAAATACATTATTGTAAACTTCTATGTGAGAAAGATTCTGCTTTCTCACTGCTAAACTTACCACAGAATCATCCCGTCTGTATGCTACTATGTCAGCTTTTAGCAACACCGTAAACGCGCATGCGCTGAAGCGATGGGATGCGTTGGGTTTTAACCGCTAGTCTAAAAACCATAGCCAACATGATAGGGATGTTGGCTATGCTAAAAACTCTCTCCCTATCATGTTGGCTATGCTAAAAACTCTCTCCAGTCCTGGTCTAGTCGCGATCAGGCGTAAGCGTTCATGATCAACGCGAGCACTGCATCTAAAAATGACAGAGTGCTCGTCACTGGCGCCTCTAAAAATGACAGAGTGCTCGTCACTGGCGCCTCTAAAAACTCCCCGATCTCATCGTCGTGTTGGGAACGCTCAGGTTCAAAGTGATCACTTATTTCCATTGTGATCACTTCGCGTTGCCTCGCTCACTTTCACTACTTTCGCAATAATGGCCGACAATGGCTGCGTTCGGAGAATAGACACTTTTCCACTACATGTATTTCCACTTTGTCGTTCGAGAAACCACCACCAGTGAATTCACGGCGTTCGGGATTCCACCGAGAATTCACTTTTTCCTCGATTTCTTTCCACTTTTCTCTCTCGCCAAAAAACAGTGGAAAAAGTGAAAACAACGTACGATGCCGACGACCAATCAAATTTAACAAGCGTATAGGGAGAGAACGGAACATCCATATAATGGACTTAGTTCATCTGCTTTGCCACCGTACGCGGTTAGTCGATCAGCTCTGTACAAACTACGTGTGAAACGTAGCTTGAACACTTTATGCAGTTTGTTTGCTTCTGAAGATCTGCACAATTTATTTCATATACCAAAAATACATTTTCTCTAATATCACAATTTGACCCTGAAATTTGCATACAGATTTTCAAATCCAGATAAAACTATTATTCATTTCACATACCTAAAATACGTCTTCTTAACAATCACAATTCGAAAAAATTTTAAAACCTAAAATAGTCCATTTTTTTTTTTAGTTGTTCCACATAGTTTATGTGAAAATTTATGTTGAAAATGTATACTTTAACATACATTTTCACCATAAAATTTTTAAAAGCAAAACATTTTTAAAATTTTAATTTTTAAATCTAAGATTACTCAAACCAGAATATTGATTTAAAAGACAATGATTTTAATACAGATTAATTAAAAACATAAACTAATTCTTCGGCACAAATAAGAACAGGACGATATCAATATTTATTTACGTTATAGTCATACATATCAATTCAAGCTTATAAAAATACATTAATTTTATTCTGACCCCATGTCAATAACAAACGTCCAGTTCTTATTATAGTGCCGAAGAATTAGTTTATGTTTTTAATTAATCTGTTTTAAAATCATTGTCTTCTAAATCAATATTCTGGTTTGAGTAATTTTAGATTTAAAAATTAAAATTAAAAAAGTATGTTTTGCTTTAAAAAAAATTAAAAAATGTATGTTAAACTATACATTTTCAACATAAATTTTCACTTAAACTATGTGGAACAACTAAAAAATTAGTTAAGGCATCGTTATCCAACGATAAAAGGGTTTTAGCATCAAAATGTTACGAGCAGTAGCACCTCGTGACTATAATAAGTGGAGGAGCACAAATACAAAATTTCAGGTTCTTATGCCGTTTCGTACAAAAGTTATAGCTTGATCTGTATTTGGAACCTCACGGCCCCTGTCGAGGCCTCAGAGGACTATATCAATTTTAGTGTGTAATAGCTAAAATTTTACGCATCACATTATAAATATAAAACATTTCAGGTTTCTGGACTGGTTTTAAATTTATAGCTTGATTTGAGATTGAGGCCGCAAGGCCCCTGCCAAGAGATTTATATAATTTCTAAATATAGATTAGCTAAATCTTTAAATACCATGCTATGATTAAACAAAATTTCAGGACCTTAGGCCTTTCTGTTCAAATTGTATAGCTTTAATTGTATTTGAGGCTGCCAGGGGCCCCGAGGCCTATACCAGTCTCCTTGTATATTGTCTATAATTTTTAAGTAACGCACTGTAAAAATATAAAACTTCAAGTTCTTAGGCCTTTTTATTATTCAAATGTTAGACCTTATTTGTGATTTGGGCTTCATTTCCCCTGTGGAGACCTAATAGCCTTATACCAGTTTTTCGTGTATATTAGCTAAATTTTTTAGTAAACTACTATAATTATAAAAACTTTCAGATTTCTAAGCCTTTTCGTTCAAACATTTAGGCTCTGTTTGTGTTTAGGGCCCCTGTCAGGGCTCCAGAGGAATATATAAGTTTTAGTGTATAAGAGCTAAAATTTTAAGTAACACACCATAAATATGCAAGAATTCAGATTTCTGGACTTCCGGTTCAAAATTTTCAGCTTGATTTGTGACTGGAGGCTCAGGGCCCCTGTCGAGACCCAAGAGCCTTATACCAATTTTTTGTGTATATTAGCTAACTTTTTAAGTAATTTTCTAAAACTCAAATATAAGATAATAACTGAAGAAACATCTCCAAGATTTCGAAAGACAAATTGAAAAGGGCTTCAATGAAGTCCATTTGGATATCTTGTAACAGTAAAGTGGTTCAAATTTGCGGTAGCCCAGTTGGTAAGAGCAGTGCCAGCGATAGACATGGTCCCTGGTTCGAACCCAGGTCGCGGAATTTTTCCTTCCCTTTTCAATTTGTCTTAATTTTCTATATGCAAACAAAATTTTAGATTCTCAGACCTTTTCATTTAAAATTTGTAGCTTTGCTTGTGTTTGGGGCCTGTGGGGCTCTGCTGGGGCCTATATTACTTTTTTTGTATATTTGCAATATTTTTAAAGTACCACACTATGAATTTTAGGTCCGTTCAAAAGTTATAACTTGATTTGTATTTGAGGCCTCAGGGTCTTCTAGCGGGCCTCGTAGGCCTACATCATATCTCTTGTATATTTGCTATAATTTTTAGTCCCACACTATAAATATACAAAATTTCAGGTTCATAGGTCTTTCCGTTCAAATGTTATAGCTTCAATCGTATTTGGGGCCCTAGAGGCTTATGTCACTGTTCTTGTATATTGGTTTTATTTTTTTAGAACCGCATTATAAATTTACAAAATTTCAAGATTTTTGCCCTCTAGGTCAATCCTTTCAAAAGTTATGGCGTGTGACATACATGTTACATACATCTGTACAGTCGTTAAAAGGGTTTTAGATAATGCTAAAACCCTTAAAAAAAAACACATTGACTATTTTAGGTTTTAAAATTTCTTCGAATAGTGATTGTTAAGAAGACGTATTTTAGGTATGTGAAATAAATAATAGTTTTATTTTGATTTGAAAATTGGTATGCAAATTTCAGGGACAAATTGTGATTGTATAGAAAGTGTATTTTAGGTATATTAAATAAATAGTACAGACCTTCAGAGGCAAACAAACTGCATAAAGTGTTCAAGCTAAGTTTCAAACGTAGTTTGTACAGTGCTGATCGACTAACCGCGTACGGTGGCAAAGCAGATGAATTTAAGTCCATTATATGGATGTTCCGTTCTCTCCCTTGTTCAAATTTAGAGTAAAACTAAAATCAGATTGAGTTGCAAATGACAGCGATAGCATCACAGATATATAGTAAAAGGTGGATAGCATACTATAGCATACTGCAAATTCTTTAAAAAGGTTTAAAAAATGCCTGACAAAGTAAATTATTAAATTATAGGCAGTGTCTAATCGTATGTCCGACATATTCCTTCTCCGATCATGAATTCGTATGTCCAATGATTGGCTCTTACTTAGTTTGGCTCACTGGCGCGTGTCTGTAAGAACGGACCCCAATGGAGACCGTTTGTGCGCATGCGTTTCCTTTGGGTGCAACTAAAACCTGATCTCACTGATCAAAGCATGCAAGCAAGCCAGCCAACACCACTATAGGCTCTGTGCACAAGCGAGAGGGCACCACTGAATTTTACCTACGAAAAGTGCACAATTTTATCACCAGACGACAGTCGTATATGTAATCTGTTAAAGCTCTAGACTAGGAAAGTACGGCAAACTTCGTCGTCTGCTGCAAAATCCGCCATTGTTGGCCCAGTTGGCCATATCAATTGAGTTACGTTTCCTCTAAAATTCGGCTTAAATGCATCCTTTTCGCAAATTTTCTTATTATTATCGTCTGGAAATATGACAATAGTAAATTCTGTAACTATTGATTTTTCTTTAAATTTTGTTTTCAATTATAATTTTTCACATATAAATAATGATAACGTTGAGGCAGTTTAATGATAACCAGATTCAGTTTTTAGTTTATTTTTAGTTTATTTTCACTTTATTTATTTATCCTTAATAAACGATTTACATGTAATTAATAAATTTTAAAAAACACTGTGTGTAGTTTTTGTAATTTTATTTATCAAAATATAATTTTATAAATTATTATTAAAATATAACTTAATAAACTTTTATCAAATTAATTTTTATATTTATATGAAAAATTTCACTTTACCAATTTTAATTTTATTAAATTATAAAAAATTATTAATTTATTAAAAAAAACTATATTTATAATTATAAAAAATATCAAATATAATTTAATAAAATAAGAACTATTAAATTTAAGTTTTTGATTTAAATATAAAAATTACTTTGATAATTATATTTTGATAGAAAATTTTAAAAATTATAATTTGGAAAAACTATCCGTTTGATTACAAAAAAAATTACAAAAAAAAACTACACATGCAATGTATTTTGAAATTTATTCATTTATGGAGGTTTATAATATTGATGTAAAAAAAATCTACCAAAAACTTATAGTTAAAATTTTCTATATTTTTTTCATACAAATAGCAAATTTTCATTATTCAATTTCATACGTTATATTCAAGTTTAATGATGAGTGATAATTAACATCGCTAAAATAAGATGAAAATAACATGGACGTTTTATTTCAAGTTTTGCCTCCACATTTCACAGACAGTTTAACCTTGTTATACTGAATTGTATTTTCTGAAAAAGAACTATATTCAACAAAAATTTATTTTTTCTGATCGTCTGAGAATTGCACAATGCAACATTTCTATAAACATTCGGTGAAGTTATAATATAAACGTACTTGTTTCTTATTACTTCTTCGGATATTTTAACGAATTTATTAACCTCCAAGGAGCATAGATTGAAGATCCTGAAATTTTGCTTATTCGGATTAAAATTTAGGATCAATCAACGAATATTTCATTAAAAATTTAATCAAAGGGTGCTTCTAAAAACTCTCGAGCGCTCATTTTCAATCACGTGATCGTTTACCCCTGATCGCGCCCGCTCTATTCACCCGCTCATGAAGTTTTTTGACAGCGCCAAGGGCAACGACATAACAGCTCGGTCAGTAAATAAGAGGTAACTGCCACAGAAACTCGTTACGCTTTCAAACTTTCTGTTTTAAGCGTAATTATTTATTTTTATTTTCCATTATTATAATCTGATGGGGATTTATTAGATTTCAATGCATTTATTCTTTTATGACAATAAATACGAGAGTGTTAAAAAATCTACGTACGAGAGTGCACGTACGATAAAACGAAACTTTGAAGAAAATTCGAAACCTAAGAGAACAATTAAAAAATTAAAATATATAAAACAATCTTCGCTTTTATCTGCAGCTCCTTCGCCCTTGCCGTGTATCTTGGCCTGTTCTGTGCCTTCAGATTCATTGCAAAACTATAAACCGCATTGGAAACTGACTTCGAGGTGGGATATGCTTTCATTGTCGGCCATTATTGCGAAAGTAATGAAAGCGAAAGTAGTGAAAGTGAGCGAGGCAACGCGAAGTGATCAGAATGGAAATAAGATCACTTTGATCCTGAGCGTTCCCAACACGACGATGAGATCGGGGAGTTTTTAGAGGCGCTAGTGACGAGCGCTCTGTCATTTTTAGATGCAGTGCTCGCGTTGATCATGAACGTTTACGCTCGATCGCAACTGGAGAGAGTTTTTAGAAGCAGCCTAAATTGCATCTTCCACATGCATTTCAATGGTATCTATCGCTGCGTTTGGGCCAACAATGGCTGACAAACTCACGTGACAGGCGTTCTACCAATCAGCAGCTGCGGGCGGCGCGGAAAGGTTTGCCGTACTTTCCTAATCTAGAGCTTTATAATCTGTGCTATTGAGTTGTTGAGTTTATGGTTCAAGTCCAGGCCATGAATTTTTTTTTAGTATTTTTCTCTATTTAATTATTTTTATCGGAGGTATGGCGTTAAAAAATCCTCCAAAGTCCCATTTTCGGTTTAATATTAATTTAATTTAATAATTTATTCCAAAAGTAGAAATCAATAATACACTGCAAATCCAAAATATTAATTTATTTATATGCATAATACATGTGTACCTACGCTACCTTCTTCAGCATGTCTACTTTTAATATTATTTGGTATGACTGGTATGAAATCTCATTGTTTTCTCTCAATGAAATGTAAATTTTTATATATTTTATTGTTTATAAATTTTTATTAAAGATGTATAAATGTGTATATAAATGTATATTTAAAGGTATATATATGTTTTCACTGAAGTCGTTTTTTTTTTAATTTAAATAAAAATGAATACATTTTTAATTTTAATATTTATTTTTTAATTTTCAGTTGGGATCTATGTGTTCCCAACTTAACGTATTTTTATAACATTTTGTTAATTTTTTAAAATTTGTTAAATGATGTATTGCAGATATATAAATGTATAAAAGTTTTGTATATAAGTTTTCGCTTATGTCGTGTCCATGTCATGAATAATTATAAATAATAACTGAAAATAATCTGTCAATATTCGACAGAGCATTCAACTAGGAAAGGACTTCTTAAATTTTCGCTGAAATAAACATCAAATTTAATCCTTTTTATATACTGATAAATCTTTAAATTTTGTATATTTTTTACACATACACACACAAACACGCACAAAATTACATAGACCCAGCTGGGACTAGATATTAATTATATAATTAAAATAAAATTAGATCCGAGTTCGCCAGTTCATTATTTTCAATTATTGTCAAAACTTGAATTTGCGGGTGGATGGTGGGTAAATTCAAATAAACAAGGAATTTATTTTTCTAAACGGGAATGACCTAGTGTTATTATAAAAATATAGAAATTCTTATAGTATTCATGTTCTAATTCATTTCTAATGTTCCAGCGAACAAAAGTCAATAAATTCGGCATGTACGGATCCTCTTTAAAAGAATATTTTTTCTTTATAAAAGTATTGTTTGGCTGTGATGACCCAGAATATTTTTTCTTTATAAGCGACAAACCCAACGAGATAGAATCAGCACTGGATAGAATACATCCAATGTATTCTATCTCGTTGGACAAACCCCGTGGCCACCACGGGGGGGGCCCCCCAGGATTTGACTACTTATGACCACAAAAGGGAGGGAGAGGGATCAAGTACTATCCATGTGGACAAATTAATTTTAAAATGAATCAAAAATGCATTTTAATACCTTCGTTGGGGAAAGGGTAACTAATTTCTTTGACCACGTAATTTTTAAGGGTGGGTTCAAATCTGACCACCATTGACCACAGAAAGGGAGGAGAGAGCTAAAAAAAGGTGAAGAAAGATATGATGTGTAATAATCCTTCACAGAACATTCTTGATTTATTTATTATTGGAATTAAGATGTTTAAACCACAGATTACCGAGTAGACAGATACGACATTAGAGGATGTGAGCGGTTGCGCTTACTGTGGCATGCCAGCGATCCTGGTGAAAAAGAGGGGAACTATGTTTCGTTGTCATGGCAATGCCATGGGAACAACATTTCGTCTGCTTTCCCGTTATTTTTTTGTGTGAAAATTTTTACATTTTTCGCTTGCACAATCTCTCAATAGTTTTAAATAAAGTGAGTTTTTTCAGTATAACATATTTTCTCTACATTTTTTTTCTTATTTAAATTGAAAAACAACTTCCAAAAAAACTAAATTTGAAGCAGCTAGTTTTATTGATAAAAGATTTATTCACATAATGTTTGATAATTATAAATCTTTTTTACATTTTACTTGATAAGTCTTAAAAATTAATAATAAATAAGATTATTATTATTATTATTATTATTATTATTATTATTATTATTATTATTATTATTGGAATATTATAAAAAATAATTGCTTCATATCTTAATATAAAATCAATAAGAAAATTATTTAATTTTTTTTGTTACAAAAAATTCTTATTGCTCAACTGCATTTGTAAATATTGATATATACTTTTATAATAAAAATACTGTTTATCTTTTTTTACATTTCAATTTGAAAAATATTTTAATTTTACCTGAAACTCGCATAAATGTGTTACTAGCTTTTAATATACAGGGTGGTCCATAAGTCTGTCCCCCCCCCCCTTTTATTTTTTGAACCGAAGCAGATATGTCAATTTTGATGAATCCAATGAATAGGAAGTTGCGGGTGGCCTATCCCATGGTGCACTTTTCATCATCCCAAATATGCAAATTAGGAATCATTCAAGATTTATCTCAAAAACCGTAAGGGATAGAGAAAAAAACCCAATTGCAAACTTGTTCAGCATAAAAAGCAAACAAAACAAAAAAAAATCATCCAAATCGGACCAACGGTTCCCAAAATAAGTTAAAAAAAGTAAATAACCATCTCAAACTAAAAAAAGCGAATCATGTTGGTAACACTCTAAAGGGTATGTTCCACATGATGACCTTCAGCACCAATGCACAACTGAGCACGTAGTTTCAAAGATGCCATCACTCTTGTTACCATATCAGATGTAATGGATTGGCAGGGAGTCTGAATTCTCTGTTGCAAATCCAGCATAGAAGTTGGCTGAGTGGCATAAACATTGTCCTTAAGGTAACCCCACAAAAAGAAGTCATTAGGGAAAGAACTGGTGAGCGTGCAGGCCAATGAATTGGGCCACCCCGGCCGATCCACTGACCTGGAAACATTGCATCGAGATGATCACAAGTAGCTGCCGCTGAATGGGCTGGAGCCCCATCATTTGATACCATACCCTTCGAAGTGATGCTAAAGGAAGCTCATCTGCAAATTTATTATCATGTCTCTGTATCGTGCAGCTGTCAACGCCCCTTCGTAGAACAATGGACCAACCAATCCACCATTGATGATTCCACACCAGACATTCACTCTCCAATTCACCTGGTGCACAGCTTCTCGTAACCATCTAGGGTTTTCTGTTGCCCAATAATGGAGATTGTGTTTATTAACCAGACCATCTCGAGAGAAGCTGGCTTCGTCTGACCACAAGACCCAATTGAGAAAGCCTGGGTCATCGTCGATGCGATTTAGCAGCCAATTGCAGAACTCAAGACGAAAATCGTAGTCTGTTGGCTTCAATCCTTGGTGGCAGTGGACATGATAAGGGTGGAATCCATGCATATGAAGTAATCTTAATACTGATTGATGACTGCAGCCAGCTTCTTCAGCAACTGATCGAGTACTACAATGAGGATTAGCATAAACAGCAGCTAAAATGGCTGTGCTGGAGTCCTCTGATGTGACAGTTGTTGGTCTACCTTGCTGGGTCTGATGACTGACACTTTCTGTTTGCTGAAATCGTTGAACAACCTGGCGAATTGTCTTAGAAGTGGGAACTCTAGCATTGGGATATCTAACTTGGTATTCCCTGGCTGCACCTTTGTAATTATGTGCAAATCCAAAACATAAAACCATACCAACCATTTCTTCTCTACTGTATTCTGCCATTTTTCAGACCTGATTGGCAGTTTCTTCCCCATTCATCAAAAAGCTTCAGCATTTAAAGGGCTAGTGGATAAAACCCAACAGGGGAGGGGGGGACAGGAAGATGCAAATGCAATGTGAGTGCCAATTAGCAT
>JAHWFO010035791.1:0-11974 GCA_023313115.1 Rhysida immarginata | reverse complement strand
GCTTAAAAATGTTTTCAACAGTACGCTGGAACATTGCAGGAGCACAAAATAAACGTTTTACTCGGAATAATCCCTTATGAGTGTTGATGGTCATAATCTCACTTGAAATTTCATCAAGGGGCAATTGATTATAAGCCGATTGAAAATCAATTGTCGAAAACCAAGAACCACCAGCTAAATTTTCTGCAATCGTTTCAAAAGTAGGCAAAGGATATTTTCAACCTTTTCTAAAAATTTGTTGACCGTCAAATTATACAATCCTGCTAACCTAATGGAACCATCTTTCTTCTCTACCGCAAGATTCGGTGTTGCCCACTTAGAATGCATTACAGGTTCAAGAACTCCTTCCAATACTAATCTGTCCAATTCTTGGCCAATTTTATCACGCAAGGCTAATGGCGGGTTACGCGCGGACAAGAAAATAGGATTTGCCTCTTTTTGTAAAGTTAATTCAACCCCATTACATACTCCTACTCCTTGTTTAAAAACATCATCATATCTACACAAGACAGATTTTAACTTATCCTCTATACCTTGAATAGAAGGTAAAGAAATATTTTCTTTTGTAGAATTCACCCATTCGTTTTCCGTACTTATGTTGAATTTCTGTGATAAGCAGTTCTTCATAACAACCCATTTCTTAAAAGCACTAAGTAAATCCCGACCCAATAAGGAAGTTATATATCCTTTAATTACATATAATTTGCATTTTCTTGACTCATCATCCCACTGCACATTAACACATATGGTACCTAATATTGTTAAATCATGACCTCCAAAAGCGCTCAGCTTTAATTGTGATTGTTCTAATGGAATCATCTTAAAATGTTTTTCATACTGACTCTCACCGATAATAGTAACAGCCGAACCTGTATCTACTTCAAAAGTCATGGGTTTGTCATTCACAGTCACTTGAACATGAAGGGGTTTTACTTGCATAGATGAATTTTCAACTTGGAGTACTCTTAAGGTGTTACAGTTTAATTGTTGATCTTCATTAACAATAGAACTATTTTGCTTAACTTCTGATGACTCACCTACTGATGGCGTTTTTCTGCACATGATCCTCAAATGGCCTCTTTTTCCGCACACGTGACAGTTGTAATCCTTAAATTTACACTGTGGTTTCAAATGTGAACAACTGCCACAGCAAAAACATTTTTTTTGAACAGGAGGAGACTGACTGTCTCTTTTAGGGGCATTTTTTTTGTTATGCGAAACCTGCCTCTCACGAAATTTATAGTGTTCAGTCGTCTTACGATTTTCAGTTTTAACGTGCTGCATCTTGGGAATCGCACATGGAACTTGATTTACAGTATTCAATTCAACTGCTTGCTCACCTCGTATGTCCTGAACATCTTTTTCTGTTGCTTCCCAAAGCAATGCCAACTCGACGATTTTCTCATAGGAACGATCTTTTACAAACAAAAGTTTTCTTTGAAGGGTCTCAGAAGCAATGCCGTTTATGAGCTGGTCACACAGTCTATCCATTAAATCATCTTGAAATTCACAATCGTCCGCGACGGTTTTCAAACGCAATAAAAAGTCATGTATCGATTCGCTCGTGTTTTGAGTCAATCGGTGAAATCGAAAGCGAGCCGTAGAAACTGAGGGTTTCGGACAAACGTATTTCTCCATGATCTTTGATTTCGGGAAATCAGGAAGACACAACTGTCTCATCAATCTATAAGTTTTCTCATCCACTGCAGAAATCAAGAATGGCACTCTCTTCTCGTCAGCTACACCATTTACCTCCAACCGCTGTTCAAAGCGTTCCACGAACAGCTTCCAATCATCCCCGAAAACGAAAGTTACTGACGCGCCGAAAAAATTCATCATCACAGTTATTCCTCAGTTCAAATTTGCGTCTCACCTTGCTCAAAAAAAAGTTCATCAACTTCAAATCGCATCCCTCGTCGCCAAATTCATGTATTTCATTAAAGAAAAGGCAGCAGGATTAACAAAAAACAAATGACGTTTATTCAGGCGCATGTTGCTTTTACAAGATGGCTACATACAACTCAGCAAAAGCGCGGGAGACGAGAGTCATCCCGCAGCAAACGTACAAATCATAAATTAAATTACAAAATAATATAAACAATAATATTAATAATAGTAAATACATATCAATACAGTTAATGGCTAGGGGAAGTTATTCTCAGTAAGTGGGGCCAGCACGCGGGGGAAGGGGGAGGGGGGATCTCATTCGCGTCTGTCATTCACACGGATAGGTTGGTAAGGGTAGTTAGTAAGGACGGGGGCCACGACTGGACCGAATAAGGAGATTGCACAACATTCTTTCTATCGACATGGTTCACACTTCTAGGTAAGTTTTTCGTTCTGGTTTGTATTTCAATTCCGTTTGTCTGTTTTGATCCAAGATTTACAGTTTTCAATGATTATTCGTTTTGTTCTTTATTCCAGTACTCAATAAATTCTTTGTTTCTAGGGTAAGGGCGTAACTTAACGTTTGACAAAACTTTTCCTTCACTGTGGATTCCAAATTAAAGTCGACTTCAGTCGAGAACTATCTTTCCGGATAACGACGGGCTCACCAAGGTTAGTGATAAAAGGTTACCTGGTTCGCTGATTAGCTACTGACAAGCCTCTCTCTCAAGAACCACGTCCTTCGATCCTCCTGGCCGATGACGACATGGGGCTCCTCGGAATCGATCATCGCTGGCGATATGGACTTCTTTGGATATCGTCACTGGCTTCGAAGGTCTTCACCGGAGACACGCTTGAAGTCGTCCCAACCCTACGGGCTACTGTCGATTGGTTCGATGCGTGGGCGGCCTTCAAATCATCGAGAAAGCTCCAACGGACGAGGTTTATTCGAAGGGATTTTTACACGACAAAATCAGTGACAAAGTCCGGCTTTCGTTGACTCGTAGAACGAATTAAACACCTTGACTGACTCATCGTGGGTAAAGCTCATCAGAACGTGGAGAGGGTTGAAACCTTTCCCCTTCACTCGATTTCCTTTACAAAGTCTTTTCGGCGTTAGGGTCAATAATTGAAAAGTTCCATTCTCATTAAAAGATTGTTTTTTCTTTTACTTAAGTAGAATTCTCCGTAATACATTTACGACGAAATTCCACGTCGGATTTCGGTTAATGTCGTCTCGTCAATTACACTTTTGTTCCCTTTTTCTTATTTTTTTGTTTTTATTTATTTACAATAGTTCTTTTCCATTCTGAATACACTGTGGCCGAACCAAAACAACGTCGGCTGCAGTCAAGATTCTATATCCACTAATCCACTATTATTTATCATCAGCGCGAGAACTTTTTTCCAGCAAATTAAAATTACGTCACTACCATTGTAAAGAGAGTCATTATTGTCTCTGATAAACACTCCACTCGTAACAATCACCAAACATAAACATAAATGTCCATCCTTTTTCATCTTTCTTGGTAAACGGACAACAACATTTTCGTACGATCCGGTGACGGGGGGGGCGGGACGCAACAATATATATGGTGTGTTACTTAAAATTTTAGCTCTTATACACTAAAACTTATACAGTCGTCTAGGGCCTTGGCAGGGGCCCTAAACACAAACAGGGCTATAATGTTTGAACGAAAAGGCTTAGAAATCTGAAAATTTGTATACTTATACAACTCTCCGAAAAAAGTATGGAATATTTTTTATTTTCACATTTGCATCTCACTAAATTGTGAAAATAAACAATGAAGTGAAATTGTGCAATTCCCTTTTAGCAATACGTTTACTCTATAAGGACAAATATCAAAACATAAACATTGAATATCCGCCATCTTTTGAGGGCATCGAGACCCATGGCTGCCATGGCTCTGAACTTATCCCATTGTTATACAATACATCCAAACACGCAACAACTCGTTACCATCGTTATACAATAACAAGTCGGGCGAAAACGGCGCACTTCGATGAGTAGCAGTATAGGATTGCCTTCCTCTTGCCCTCAAAAAATGGCAGCTGTACCCATCATTCAATGCGAAGATATTTTCCCCTATACATTTACAACTACATTGCTAATCCTAACCGATTTCGCTGGGTAGTTACAGAAATATGCTATCTAGAACGAGTACATTTGGGAAAAATATAGAATAGTCCAAAAGAGTGGAAAAAAGTATGGAATAATTACGATTAACCAATGTGTAACAGTATGCAAATGATAAGTAAATCATAGGAGGTTAATCACGTGATATAAGTAAAATATAAAAGACAATTTTGTAGTATTAACCTCATATTCTGGTGCTAAGATGGCTAAGACGCGTGAAATCAGTACTGCATACAAAATAATAATTCTGAAGTTGAAAACTGAGGGTCACACTCAACAATCCATTGCGAAAACAATCCAATGCTCCCAAGGAACGGTGTCAAAAGTTTTGGCTAAACAAGCCAAAACTGGAAGCACTGTTAACAAGAAAAGATGTGGAAGGCCCCCTACAACATCCAGCCGAGATGATAGACAGTTGGTGAAAATCGTCAAGAGGCAACGTTTTTCATCATCCAGTGAGATCAAGAATGCAAGGAAACAAACGGGTGTCAATGTCACAGATCGAACTGTACTATCTCGATTGAAGGAGAGCGTCTACAGATGCAGCAAGGCAGCCACCAAGCCACACATGACAGACAAGAATAAGCGAGATCGACTGAAATGGGCGAAACAATTCCAAGAGTGGACAGATGTAGACTGGAAAAAAGTTATGTTCACAGACGAGTCGCGAGTGTACCTTGGTTATGGAGAGAGCGATGGAAAATTCGTTTTCAGACGACCGGAAGGAAAGTTTCATCCTGACTGTCTCTAATCTTCAACCAAATTCCCCAAGGATGTTATGGTATGGGGAAGTATCACTCACAAGGATGTGGGTGATCTTGCCATCCTTACAAGTACTGTAAATGCGGAAGTTTACATCAGTATTTTGGAAACATTTGCTTTGAAGACTGCTGAAGAACATTACAGCGACGATGACATCATATATCAAATGATGATGCATCTTGTCATCGGTCCCGCAAAGTTTACGAATGGTTTGCAGAAAGAGGAATAGAATATTTACCGTGGCCAGCAAACATCCCAGATGTCAATCCAATCGAAAATGTTTAGGTAATTCTGAAGAAAAATTTTGGAAAGGAGAAACCAACAAATATGGCAGAATTGAAGTCAGCCATCGTAAGATGCTGGAAGAAGATTGACGCCCACACATGTGAAAGATTGGTGCTATCAATGCCAAAAATATTACAAGCGGTTATTAAGGCAAAAGGAGGTCCAACAAAATACTAGGACCCATTATTCCATACTTTTTTCCTATGTTTGACAATATTACATATTTTTTTCCAGACATCTACTCGTTCAAAATAGCATCTTCTTGTAACTGATCAGCCAAATGGGCTACCATAAAAACTATAACTGCAAATTCAGTTAGTAATATTGTAATTAAAAGGAAATTCCAAAATTCAGCTTTTTTCGTTTTGTTATTATTAATTTTAGTGAGATACAGCTGTGAGAATGAAAAATATTCCATACTTTTTTCCGAGTGTTGTAGTAGTTTACTAAAATATTTAGCTAATATACACGAAAAACTGGTATAAGGCTCTTAGGTTTCCACAGGGGCCCTGAACTTGAATAATAAAAAGGCCTAAGAACTTCAAGTTTTATATTTTTACAGAGCGTTACTTAAAAATTATAGACAATATAGTATATGCCTCGGGGCCCCTGGCGGCCGCAAATACAATTAAAGCTATCAAATTTGAACGGAAAGGCCTACAGTCCTGAAATTTTGTTTAATCATAGTGTGGTATTCAAAAATTTAGCTAATCTATATTAAAAATTCTATAAGTCTCTTGGCAGGGGAGTTGCGGCCTCAATCTCAAACCAAGCTATAAATTTAAAACCAGAAGTCCAGAAACATGAAATGTTTTTTATTTATAATGTGTTGCTTAAAATTTTAGCTATTATACACTAAAATTGATATAGTTCTCTGAGGCCTTGGCAGGGGCCACGAGGCTCCAAATGCAAATCAAGCTATAACTTTTGTACGAAAAGGCCTAAGAACCTGAAATTTTTATTTGTGCCCCTCCACTTACACTGGGCAACAAATTTTCAAAACTTTTTTGCCTCCGATATGAAAATAACCATTTCTTAATGAGTTGAATGTGATGAACACGAATATGACTATGAAAATGCAAAATTGGCTCTAGTTTTTTTGTAATCTGCAAAAACAATTGTGTACATAATAAAATGACTACCAATAGCTCTGGTCAACAACATTTTTGGTACCGGGGAAGATAGGTGTTCTAGACTAATTTGAGCGTGCTGATTCCAAATCTGAATTCCAAATATCCCTATCACGTCAAGATCTCGAGTTATAAAAATAGTTTAAATTTTAAGTAGTAGTCATTGTTTAAATTTGACATCAGGAGACTGTTTTACACCACTGAAACTTAACATCCTGACGTGATAGAAAAATTTGGAGTTCAGATATGGAATCAGCACACACAAATTAGTCCAGAAAACCTACGTTTGTCAAAGTTGCAGTTCTACTGGATAAATATACACGTTGAAACGTAGAAAATGAACTACAATAAATATCTCAAAAACTAGAGCCAATTTGAAAAAACTGATCTCATATTCGGAATCAGTGCAACAAATTTACCATAAACTGCCTTTTAAATGATTGGAGGCAAAATGTGTGTTGACCAGTGTTAATATAGTCACGAGCCGCTACTGCTCGTAACATTTTGATGCTAAAACCCTTTTATCGTTGGATAACGATGGCTTAACTAATTTTTTAAATTTTTATCTACACTTTTTAACCCCCATTTTTTTTTATCAAAAAATTCGTTTTCTCAAACGTAGTATTTAGAAAATGTAAAATCTTCTTTCGTTTCTCGTCATTTCTGATGGAATGACCTATCACATGCCATATTTTGCCACTTGACTGCAACCTCCACAAGATCTCTTAGTAATGTAGATCTTATCTAGAGGAATCTGCAAACCGAATTTCACTCCCTATAAACCATGTTAACCAGTTGGTCCCCTCTAACTCCCACCCCCGTAACTCCGACCCCAGTTGGCCTATCAAAACTAAATATTATATGTGGAGAAGGATATGCCATGATTAGCTATGTGCGGCAATACAACTTTCTACATCAAAAAAAATGAAGGGGAAAGGCAAATGGATAGTGTAAAACAAATAAGTAGCTTCATTCTTCAGCTACTTAATAATAAGAAACGAGATTTGCAGATTTCACAACCTGGGACTTTGTTATTGCTTTTGACATTTTTATAATGGTTAATATAATAATCAATTAATATTCCGTCTCTGGAAAAAATGAATTAGCTTTTTAAATTCCTTCAAGGAAAATAAAATTGAACAGAGAATGGTAAAACCCTGAAAAAAAAGCTGACGTTTCGGGTAGAGACTATCTTTTGTCAAAGCAAAAACTTATTTTCATTTTGAAAGTGTTTCCAGGAATTTGAGCTTCGTCTGTCTTTCCTTCTACGTTCGTCATTCGAGGAAATTTACAGATCTGAAAATGTGTTCAATAACAATTTAAATTTTGTGAGTGCAGAGTTAGTGCACAGTCAAGTGCAAGGATGGTTGAGGAAGAAGGAAAATAGTCATCCCCATTAACTTTGCATGTCAAAGTTTTCGTTCCTCAATCGATCATCAAAAATATAATTGATTTAATTTATTAAGGTGAAACAGAACTATATTCTAGGTAGGAGCAATTAGTTTATAATTTCAATAACAATTTCGAAATTCCCACAGAAATTGAAGATTAGCTATTTTGAATATAATGAATTTTTGAAAACGATGAATAAATGAAAAGTACTAAAATACCAACCGAAGTTTATTTACATTTCACCTATAATTTTTCATTATGTAAGTATATAGTATATGCATATGCAACAATCCTCGTTTTAATTTTTCAATTTTCTTTCCTATTATTTCCATATCCTGTTTTCCCTTATTTATTGTACTATAATTTCCTCTAATTTTTTTTATTTCCGCTACACTTTTATATAAAAATCCCTGAGAATTTTTATAAGGCAGCCAGCTTTCAAATAAGGCTAGAAACTCTACCTGCGCTTTAATCTCTTCAAGTAAGTTGTCCAATATTTCAAATCACTTATTATAAATTGGTCTTACATAAAGGTTAACGTGTTCATTCTTAATTTATAATTTGTGGGAGATAATATAACTTTAACTGTTAACAAAATTATTCAATGATATAAGGTGTTATTGGAAAGTTCCCATTCTGACTGAAAAAAGATATTCTGGGTCAACTCGCTCAATTTTGCCTGCCATCTTTTTCAAATAATCCTACTGGCAATCTACACAGCCATTACATCTGTTTTTCCACGCCCCAAAAGAGGTGAACGTAGTTTTCCTGAAAGTTGTTGAATACTGCTTGCAATTTCTTTTCAGATATTAGACACGGTTTTCAAACGCCGTCCCTTTGTCACAAAAGAGCTTCACGCAAAATTATTGCAGACACATTGCTCCGTTTTGTTATTCATCGCAAACGAGGCGTAACAAAGTTGAAAAATACTCGTGTAAAACATTGCGTGCACGAAGGACGATAGCACATAACAGACCGACGCAATAAGCTTGCGTAAATGGAGTTAATCTCCACGTTAATGGGTTTTTTTTTTGACTGAACTACTCAGAATAATTTCATTTCTAGAACTTTCCAAGTCCAGCGCATCTAGAGAGGGGACGGGAGGAGAAGTTTTCATCCAAAAGATTTGATTTTGAATCTAGTTCTTAAAAATCTTGCGTCTACTCCCAAATAATTTAATAGGGTCAAGGTTCCTTTTTTAATAAGAAAATTCAGGCTACTCGCTGGTATGTATTACCAATTATTTAAATAATTATTTTCACTTAGGTGTTTTTAAAAACACTTGCACTTTTTGGAGCTAGAAAAAAGAAGCTTTACATGTTTTTATAGAAATCTATTATCATATAACTTAGCCTATTCTATGCTGAAGAGGTATATATAACCTCTTCTTAACAGTCGTTTAAAAGGAAAGCAAGTCGAAGAAGCTTACGAGTTATACGGTAATAACATAACATCCTTAAAGTAAGCTTAAAGGCAAATGTGTTATTTTTAATTAAACATTACAACTTCTAATTTCATGTATAAGAAATATTTTGTCTAGTATAACTCCTATGAACCGAAATTATATAGACTTGTTTATTAAACACTATACACTGATCTAATAAAATAGACTATATATTCTATCATTATAAATATATGGAGCTTTACATGCAAGAAGTGAGAACTTCCGATGGTGATTTTTTTACCATAATTTTCACAAGGTTTGTTTTTTGTTTTTTTTTTGTTTTTTTTTTTACCAAAAATAATATCAATATTATAGCATTTTCTACTAGAAGCGAAATAGCGCATTTCGAATGAAACCTTTAATAAACGTTTTCGAACCATTTGTAAAGGTGCACTTCCAATGCCAATGCCAGATTTCGACGCCACGTGTTTTCTTTTTTTCTTTTTTATCTTTTTTTTTTATAAATGATACGCTTATGTCAACGAAAAAGGAATTAAAGATAAATATTAAACTTTCGTTAGCACATACGGTCGATTATTTCATGATTTTGTTCTTTTTGCAGATACACAAGAATATATTTCGTAATTTTATTAATAATAGATGCTTTTATGCATTTATATAATTATGTGAATCGACGTTGCCATTTGTATGGGCGCGTTAAGCGGCACACAGCAATTGTGAAATCAAGTTTTGTGGCGAATTTCCAAGAAATTCAATGACATATAATGATCACATGATTGAAACGTCATTCTGTAATGAAGTACGTTTATTAATAGGAAAAAAAATAGTTTGTGTAGGTTCGTGTTGTTGCATTAAACCTTAAGTGACTGACAAAAAAAAACCAAAAATAAACGCCTTTACGTAACTGACTAGGTATTCGCGTACCTGCACACCATCAAGAGTATAACTGTGTGTCAGCGTGTTTCATCAACACGGAGCATAATCCAACGTCTGTATCAACAGACAAGTGTAAAAAATTTTTGCGAGAGTTGGCAACCGAATACTGCCAAAATGTTCTTACGTTCTGCTAGGTAGGACGTTCTTGGACATGAAATTCAACTTTCCAGACTTTCAGTAACTGCAGTTGTGAGTATCTGTTTTCTTTGCAGGGAATTGAGACATAATCAATGAAAAGTCTGTAAAGCATGTTCTTTTGCAAAAAAAAAAAAGTTTGCAACGAACATTCACTAATAAGGGAATCCCTCGAGCATGTATGTCACAGATTTGCACCAAATTGAAATATGTTACTCATCTGAAGCTATTATAGATGCTTGCAAAATAAGAGAGTGCGAAATTTTGTTTCTTTCAAAATAAACCACGAAAACGAAAAAATTTGAGCACACAGCCATACAAGGACTCCATTGTAATAGCGCATAGGCTATGTGGGATTCCTTTGTAAGTCAAATAGTGTGTCAGAAATGGAACCAAAAAACGTAAAAATTGTGAAAATAATTTCAAAGCTTGCACTGAACTGCTTCCCGTTATATTGTAACATTTTATAGCAGTTTGTATAGTTTTTATAAATTTTAATATTATTTTCGACTGTATGGTTATAATAATTTAATATGTTTCAAAATAGTTTAATATAATTAATAACAATATAATTTAGAGGGAACATAATGATATAACTGAAGATGCTCTTCAAATGTATCAGGATTACAAATAGAAAAGCGAAGGAAAAAAGTCCTTGGTTCTAGTCCAGGTCGCGGAAAATTTCTTTCCCTTTTCTATTCGCAATCTTATATGTTTGAAGAATTTCTTCAGTGTAATTACCTTCTCTTTGAGTTGAATTTCGTCAATTTATTTGATGGTTTAAGGGTAAGGACGATCCCGATTTGCGAATCGGAACCTGCTCTGCCGATTGAGCTGATTCGTGGCTTCATGGAAGTCCATGTGGACACATTGTAACAGCTTAGCGGTTCATATCCGCGGTAGCTTATTCTGTGCAAATGTCAATCGCACGGGGTTAAGCTAGTTGAATACATAGGATGAGATAAAAAAGATCTGACTGCTGTCTGAAGTCAGAAAACGGCCCAGTTGCTATTATTTCAAATTCACTGAGCAATGTGCCTTCAGAAACTTCATATTTTCTGAGTATCCATTTATCACACATAATTTGATAATAATCATTTCATCCATATATCATTTTGCGTCTCAATCAAGTCAGAATAAATGCAACCCACATTATGCAGAAATCTTAAGAAAAATTGGATGAAATATTTGACGAATGTTGGCCAAAGGGAACGTGATAAGTTAAATGTGAGAAATAGTGACTCGTGTTCTATGATTTAATAAATCCCGCACCTCAATTTTTTATACTAAACAAGTGATTTTTGACCATTTTTCAAGTTACCACAACTTTTGGCACCGCTATTCAGTTCCCAATATTTGAATTTGCTTTCCCAGAATAGCGAATACTCTTGCGAGTAAGAGAAATGACAATAACAGACAGCCAAAAACCTTGCGGTTGAACCATCACATTTTTTTTTCAATAAGAATTAGCTGACAGCAGATTAATGGACTCGCTCAGCGATCATGTAACTTAAGTTATCTCAGTTATGCAAAATACTATGGTAAAAGAGATGTGTGGTCTGTGGGGTTGTGGAATGCGACTGAGGTGTAATTATGGGATCCACCTTAGTGGACTGTCCATCAGAGAATTTTTGCTACGGTCAGTGACAAAAAATTAGCACCACTAACTATTTTACTGAAATAGTTTTAAAGAAACAAAATTTCAAAGTCATTTTAGGAATGCAGACACTTTGTACCCTTAATAATGATTTCAGCTTTACAGAAATAAAAAATTTTAGAACTTAAAAAGAAAACATTTCTCTTATACGACGCTTTTCTACGCGACAAAAAATTAGCACCAGTGACATAAAATCCACTAAAGAGTCCTGATACTTTTTGATGTAT
>JAHWFO010035789.1:0-12175 GCA_023313115.1 Rhysida immarginata | reverse complement strand
AATCAATAAAATTCAGTTGGATCTTTTTGTCTTGATTGGCTTCTGTCAGTTATAAATACTCAGCATGTTCTATTCCAAGTCAGTTCTCTCAAGTTCTCTCGAGGTGCTCCTTGGCTGCTGAATGATGAAAGAAAAGCTTTCGAAAAGCGCTTACAGACTCAGGTTGTATTTTTTCATTTTATTTTCGGTCTTTTTCTTTTTGTTCAATTCCTGTTTCGTTGTGGAAAAAGTTTTATTTTATTCTCAAGTTAATCATCTGCATTATCCACATAAGATTTTTAGACAATTTAATTAGCTTTCTTGTTTTAAATTAATTTAAACAACACTTCAATTATTCAAAACAACCACAAGTTTTAATGCATATTTCCCTTATTTTTTAAGCACGTTTGCATGCATATTTTGTCATTTTTTTTAGTGCATAAAAATCCAGCCCCTAGTCATAACGTAAATGGGTTCAGCTACCTCTGACATTTGAATCCCAACAAATGGCTATTGCGTCAGTTGCAGGTTAAACTATCAGTCCTTTTCAATGTGCATCACTGTATCGTTTTTTTTTACTGCAAAACTGACTTCCAAGTTCAGAAGGGAAAACTGTCTTGAGGCCAAAAACCGTAAAAAAAAAAACCCAGCAACAATGAAATCAGTTTTTATTTATCACGACACTCACACAAAAAATGTTCAATATGCTGTCCACCAAGTTGAAACCAAGAAACAGCATCTTCCACAACAAATCTGAGTGTATCAGGTTAGACATTGCGAATGTGTTGCACAATGCATATCTTCAATGTTGCTAAGTTTGCAATCAGACCACTGAACACAGCAATTTTCCAGAAGTCTCAAGAATTAAGATCAGATGATCTTGGAGGCCAGAATTTTAAAATAATGAATTCAAACCAGCATCGGCAACAAGTAAAGTGTCATCTATTGCTAAAATTTAGACACTATTCAGGTCATTCCAACCAGGGATTCTTACTGCTTTTTGAAAGTTAAACGTTAATTATAATCACCCAGTCTCATTAAAGTAACTTCTCCACATTTGTAGTTGATATTTCATATACAAGGGCTGGGAGGACTCCTCCACAAACAGAAGCCCCTGACAATAAATTGGTCCACTTAGATATCCATCGGTCAAGTACATATAAGTGAGCATCTCCCAAACACAGTGAATGGAAATATGGAGCAGTATCATGCATAAACCACACTAACATCTACGAATAAGTTCTCAAGAAGATCTGCAATTCTGTTAATGCCCTGTACACATCGCTAGCAACATATAGTAGTAGAATATATGGCAGTCACCTAGAATATAATCCCAAATATAGAAGAGCTTGAACTACTATTGATTTCTCCTGCTAGATTCACCTTGCTCTCATCAGCTGCATAAAACCTATACAAACTTAATCAACTCCCAACCTAACTAAATTAGTTCTTGAATGTAGTACAACACTTTCAAAACATTGAGCTATTATATGGAGGCCCATTTCTCTTAAACTTGACCGATTTTGAACACCCCCTCCACAGTAAATTTTATGCAACCAAATAAAACTTTGAACATTCCTCTATCCAGTATTGTATGTCTCTGTCTATTGTCATTCATTAGAAATAAAAAATTTAAATCAGCTTCTTTTTGGATATTAGGGGATATTTCAAATTGAACATCAAGCACTGATATTTCGTTTTGAATGCTGAAGTTGATGACATTGACATCGCTGTTTATGGCTGATCGTATTTGCATCTTCAGTGGCACGTGCACTGAACCACTGATGATTTTTATAATTCTGTGCGATATTTGGGAAAACATTGTGAATCAATAACAGAAAAAAAAACATTAGATTTTTGTTTATTAAAAAAACATGACAAAAGCAAATGAAAGTTGTCCAATCATGCAAATGAAATGCAAAAATATAGAGAGGTGTAAAAAGTACCGGAATATCTACACTTTCCCTGATCATTAAAGTGCACATCCTGCGATATCCCAGCAACAACACTCTCTTCAATCCAAAGCCTAGACAGCCACAGGACTTCTCAAAATGATTAAACATACGTGACAGTAGCATTTGGACAAACTGTGGAATCGCTTTCAAGAGACCAGCGCAGTAAGAATATGAGGACAGGGTCACCCATCTGTCACAACAGCAAGAGATAACCCAAATCTGACAGAGCTGGGGACAGTTGCCACTGGATGACATATGCATAGAAGGTAGGCTGAATCTGGGTACACCTTATGAAATTCGCTCTAACATGTTGGACTGTACACCCAGCGACCAATGGTATGTATTCCGCTATCTGCTCAACACTATAGAATAGAAAGTGGACTGATGAGCATCATCTTTGGACCAATGATGAATGGTTACCTGTACTCTTCTCTGATGAGACAAGATTTAGTCTGCAGCCTGACAATCCTAGTGTGCTGTTCTGGCATGAATGCAGAACACGGGAAAATCCAGATTTTATACAACAAAAAAAGACTCTTTCGATGGTGGATATCACTGTCTGCTGCCAGAGATCCTACTCCTCTATAGTTTTACCATATGGTGAAGCAGTTGGAAACAACATGCTTCAGAAAGAGGAAATGAACACAGGGAAAACATCTGGTAAATGGTCCGATGCCTCTCACAAGACCTGTCAAGTTGTCCTGTAGCATGAGTGGCAGACAGGATCCCACAAGGACTGGTACACAATCTGATCGTCATCATGCCTCATTGCTGTCAATGTGTTTTTGGCAGGTTAGGGTAAACTGTCAATTCATGGCACTCTCAGCCAGTTTGACTTGACATGACCCACTTCTTACCATTGTCACTTGCTACTCAATCATGATAATTAACTTGGCATCTGTTTTTCTCATGTTCTTGTTTAATAAACAAAAATCAAATGCTTCTTTTTTAATCGCATATTGAAATATATCCCTAATTTTTGTGAATAGTGTATTTTGAGATGGTGCAAGGAAAAACATTTCTTTTTTGATCGGCACCGCTGGTTTTTTGGCAGGTATTGAACTGACTGCTAACCGCTATATAACATAGGCCCTCATAGGCATCAGCAAATAAGCCTTTTCACGGCAATTTTAGTTGAATTCAATTAACTTGAATCACAGAATGTTTAGCTCAATTAGAAAAATTACTCATGAAAATTCCCAGTCAATGACTTTGTGACATATGTGATACGTCACACGAATGCAAATACAAATACTTTTTATTTGAATTCGTTTTAAGCCAACTTTGTGATCAACTCTTTTTAATTACATTCGATTAATGATAATTTTTATTCAACTTTATACTTTTCCCTTGCTTACATCTTGAATCTATTTAGTCTCTTATTTAGGCTTATCTTTCATTGCTCCGACCCGCCAAGTTTCAGAGCGTCACTTGTTTCGTGTGCAAAAAGGAGAGAAACGAAAGTTCAGAAAGCGTATTGCTAGGCAACAACGAAAATTTATAAAGCATTGCCTGGTGAGGTGGTGAGCAATGACTGGTCGGTTTAAAGCTTTCCCGCACAGCGAGCGTTGTTTATAAAAAGGGGAAAAAGCTCTCTCTCTCTCTCTCTCGCACGTGTGCACTCGAAGGTGGGAGGTCTGAAATAACTGAGTCCTGTCATTTCGTTTTATATGTCAAATATGTCTTCTCAATGATGTATTCAATACATAATTTCATGATTGAGACATCAGTCCTCTCAGACAAACAATTGTGAAGAAAAAACACTTTGCCATGGATGGTTCACTGAAGGATACTCAGGCATGGAACTGTTGCCATGAATGGTGGAATCGAAACTAAAGTACAGGAGCTTTAGTGACATCAAAGCTCAACAAAAGGCAGGTCAACTAGACTCATAGAAACATTATCAGACGTAACTGAAAGCGTTTCAACCAGGTGACAGACATCTGTGACATGACGCAAGGATCAACCAGGTCTCTTGCGAGTGATTAATCAAAGAAAAAGAAAGTGAGTTGTGAATCCACGAGGTAACGGTGGCGGCAGCCGTGGGGTGGAGGATCAGCATCGGCCAAGCTCTACAGGGAAGGAAATAAGCTGAATCGACGCCTCCGATGATGACAAGAGCAACGTCACATCAAAGGAGCACATACAACGATTCATGGAACGGGCCCCAACGATTATCATCATAGGTGAAAACGTTCATCAAGTTCTTCAGCAGACTGTCTTGGTGCTTGAAAGTTGAACATACAGATAAGTGACAAGTGAATTTATGTTTCGTGTAAACTAAAATGAGCTCACTTCAATTTAAAATAGAGAGAGTGTGTAAAACTTTGATTGAACAGTTTTATTTGTGCGTGTAATCTTAAGTCTGGGAAAGCTGCTTATTTAATATAATTCATTATCATAAAGTTTGAGTCCTTGCATTCTAATATTTAAGCTACATACATATCATTCTCATGTATTTATCAATTTAATACTCTGAATTTACCAATTTGAATCTGCAATTAAATAAAGTATTACATTTATTTTATTTTAGTGGAATGTTCATTTCCTTCCTACACAATTAACTATAGAACTTAAAATATGAAAGATTGTTTTAGAGTTGACCATAAAGGGACATCAGTATTGAATTAAAGTCTTAGTTTGATGAGGAGATGTATAAGAATTAATATTGAAAAGTTTATTGTGGGCACAATACACAAAAAAGAAATCTTTAAGTCTAATACAAAGAAAGCAGAAATACATTTGCTCAGTACCTGGGTGGGAAGATTATTGTAATCTAGTTTCAGGGAATGGGAGGGGATATTTGACCAAGCATCTGTTGCATCGGAATCATGCAACTGCTGATTGATCTGATTTTCTACGATTGTTCTCTGCTATTGTGGAGTGAGTTTTGGAGGTATCATTAAACTCATTGTTGCATAGTAGAAGCAACATCACAACTTACATATAATAATGCTTGAATAATTAATATACTATGATATTCGTAAAGTAAGGTTCTGTTTGCAATAAAAGTAACACTAGTATATATTTTTTCAAAATTTTTTTTTGCAATGTTCTCCATTAGATCCTGAACTGGACTGTAATGCAGGTGGTCAAGTTGTTCCCATACAAAAGATCTGATTAGTTAGGAACAACTTGACCACCCACTTTACAGTCCAGTGGCTACCACCTGTTCCAGGAGTTAAAGGAGATTGTCGGCAGCCTGCGTTTCAACGACTATGAACAAGTAAAAAATGCGTGATTTTCTTCACCAGGCGAGCTTCTATGAAGTGATCATGCTTAAATGAACTTCTAAACTTATTTGGAAAAATAGTTTAAAATACATAGAATCTGGTAAAGAAAAAATTTTGAAAATATATATACAGTATTCCCTCTATATAACGCCAAATTTATATCAGCAAGTCCACATAACAAAGTTCTTTTCCGGATAATAAAAACTGCAGATGTGCAGGAGTCTGCAGTTTTATTTTTCAGAAAAGACTTCATTATATGGACTAGCCATTGTAAATTTGGTGTCATATAGAGGGAGCACTGTACTAGATTTGATTTTATTGCAAAATGGACCTTACTTTACAAATACCCTCGTACTTAAGTTGAAAATGGAAAATAGAATTATTCTAAAGTGATGATATGATAAATTAGTAATATAAGATGGATTGTACTTTAAGTGCCATGAAAGGATTTACTGGCCAAAAGAGAAACTGTGAATGATGCTGCTTAAGCTGCCACATTGGATTGGCTACAAGATGCTCTGCGCCGAAAGCATTCGAAAAAGGCTATGGATGAGGTCATCTTACTGCACCAGTGTCGCAAAAACTGCAGTCCTACGGACTTTTGCCTGTTCTGACCTCTAATTCAACACCTTGCTAGCACGCACTTCCAGAGCGACAATGAGGTGAAAACAGCTGTGCGGTCATGGCTTCGCTCCCAGTCAAACGAATTCTACGCTATGACCATCGAAAAGTTGGTCTCACATTGGAACAAATGCTTGACAAGTAGATCTATGTTTGAATGGTTGACGAGTAGATCAATGTTCATCGTTCAAAAAGTATACAATGATTTTTGCAAATACATGAAGGTTTTGCTATGAAAAATTTATCCAATTAATTTTTGATTTCCCCTTGTATTTTGAATGAATTTCTCTTCAAAATTTCTGTCTGCAATCATATTTCATATTTTTCCTCCTCAATATAATAAAAAATTCAATGGATGGAAAAGCCATTCGAAAAAATTAAAAAAGCTAACAGCAGAAGGATGATATGATGTTGTGTACTATGTCTGATAAGTGATGTTTTTCCGTGATGTCACTCTCAATTAAAGTTCAGACAGTAAAGTTTAATAAGGTAGCAAGATAACTATCAAGTACATATCACATACTGAAGACTATTCCTACATGAATTTTGCACAGATGTTAATTTTCAATGATTTCACATCCACATGGTAAACAAGCTTGAATTAACACTGTATCCAACAATGACAGGTTCTTTACCACCTAGATGTGAAATCATCAAAAGCTAACATCAGTGCAGAATTCATCTAGAAAGAGTCTCCGATCTTTGATATCTACATAATAGTCATCTTACCACCACATTCAACTATGGATTTGTTATCATCGGGATATGAAATCATCAAAAGTCAACATCTGTGAGTCTCGTTATCATAAAAAAAAAAAATAAGGTCAATAATATTGAGAGTTTTAAGTCTTATTGTGGTCATATATTCTTTCATTGAACTTAAAGTACATTGCATCTCTATGTTACTAATTTATATGGAAATTGTAATATCACTTTAGAATTAATATACTTATCAATCGTGCAATCCCATCTTGACAACTACAACTTGAATCCCCATTTGATATACATTACATAAAATGCACACAAATTAAAACATGAGCTGAATCAAATGATGACAAACAGTTAAGGATGGTCAATCAAAGGCTTTTCAAAAATATTCCTGCTTATTCAGAATAATCATATACAGTACAATTTCATTAGTGCAGGCTTCAGCAGACCATCAATAAAATTCAGTTTTAACAGAGGGCTCTATTTTCTAAAAATGGGTGAAAGTGGAGAAAATGTACAGATATAAAACTCAGCAGATGCAAACCTTATAAACAAGACTGATTAGATCTCAAACTATAGTAAATGGAAATTGGAAAACTCTCAAGGTTTTGTTTTTCAATCATTCAATTTTCAAAGAATTTACAGTACAACATGTAACTAGGCTCATGTTATTGTTGTGAAAGGTAAAAATCAGTCAGTACAGCTTGCTTTTTCTTCTCTCAGAGTTCGCGCTTACTGTAATTTAAGAGTCAAACAGGCATTTTAGAGAAAAATTGACTCGTAATATTTTGATGTACGAATCAAAAATGACTAGTTAACATCCTTTTACTGGAGTGCTTTCTCTACGCGTGTGTAAAAACAAAATTAAAGAGAGCTACTTAAAAGTAAATGAAAATTGAAACTATTCATCGATCTATATTGAACTGCACATGGTAGCTCAAATTGCTTAGAGTAGGCACAGCAAATGTCATGGGGTTCTTAGTTAGTCTCCAGGTCGCACAGTTTTTTCTTCCTTTTTCTACTTTGTAATTTTGAAAAATATTAGCATCAATGGGCCAATGTTTTAAAATTTTCCATATATTGCAGTAATTGCAGTTTTTGAATCAATAAAGATGAGAGGAAAGAAGTGAGCCAACTAAATTCAAACCCTGCAGTTTACAAATGATGTGATAGTTTTATTTTCATTAATGCAGGAAAACTATTACAGATAAAAACAAACTATTTCTAACATTTGAAAGTTCATCACCTCTCTCAGCACCTCTAAGTGTGCTGTTTTCATTCCACGGAGAATGTGAAGCCTATATTTGATTTTGTGTGAGCATATCTGCATCAACTGTGCTGATGGCATTTACAATTCTTGTTTTCAAGTCCACCATGTCAGTCACTTTTGCCTTCAAGGCATGATCTTTGACATAAACCCCATAAAAAGAAATCTAATGAAGTGATATCGAGGGACTGTGGTGGCTAGGAAATAGGCCCATCTCACCCGATCCACCTTCCCGGAAAACTCTTGTCCAAAGCATCACAAACATTAAGCCCCCGATATTGTTAAAAAATGATGTTGCGCAGATAGTCTAGCTGAGGGAATAAAAATTGCTGCAACATATCCAAATAGTTACACCTGGGACTGTTGCTTCTTTGAAAAAAAATGACCAATTACACAATCGTGAACCAGAGCACACCATACATTCCCTTTTCGGCTGTCTCTTTCACGTTCACGAAATTCATGAGGATTATCAGTTCCCCAAATGCAAACATTGTGTCAGTTGACCTTTCCCGAAACATGAAATGTAGCTTCATCCGAAAAGATGATCCGCTGCAGATACTGTTCATCAGTTTCAATGTTGTTTTCATGTTTGGAGGGCTTGCACAATTTAAACCTTGTATGCATACAATCGCAATTTCTTATGTGGAATTTTATGCACGGTAAATGTTGACATTGTCAATTCTCTGGCAACTGTTGTCATTGATTTCAGAGGGCTACAGATAAATGCTACTCAAACTCGTTCAATGTCATCATTGCTTGTGCTAGACCTACCAGAACTTTTTCCTTTCAAGACACTACCCATTTCTTAAAATTACTTTTTCCAGTCCAAAAAGGTGTTTCTACATGGAGGGACTTTATGAAAATGGGTTCAAAAATTCCCTGCGTCTGTGTTACCGATTTTGTTTCAGTAAACCAATAAACCACTTGGGTTTTCTCTTGTGGAGTCGACATTTTGATTTCTGCGTGTTGTTCTAATAGTGGAGGGACATCTTGTGTGAATTATTTGTAACTTTTTGAAATGAACTTTCGAATGGTAGAAATAGTTTGTTTTTTCTGTAATAGCTTTCCTGTATTAATGAAAATAAAACCATCATATCATTTGTAAACATCTGGTATATTGTAGATATACTTGTAGAAACCAAGAACATTATTTCATTTTCTGTGAACAAATATCTCACACAGGTATTAATTTTTTTTTTAGATTTGACTCACAATTTTTAAGTTGACAAGTCAAATTGACTCATAGATTTTTGGTCCTAGAGCAAACCTTGTTCTCTACTACCATTAGATGTTCTTGAGTGATATCACTACATGAACAGAAATTATCTCAATGTTTCAATCACTGCAATAGCATCATCAGTGGACAGAATCCGTACAACATTTAGCCTCTTCGTCTTCCTCATCACTCTTGTTGAAATTTGTATCATTTTTAAAATTGTGCGATACCACAAGTTCTTCAACAACTGCTCTGTCACTTTCAGGAAGCATTATATAATTAAATGCCCATTCATCAATAAACAGCTGCTGACTCTCCACAAAAATTACGAAGAACGATGTTGTGACAAGTCTTGAACACTGAAAGTTTCCTAAGTTTGAGAAATTTATGCACTTTCCATGAAGAGTGTTCCACTAAGGAGAATATTTCAAAAGTTTTCCTATATGAAATTTTCCTTAAGTGTGGAGTATGTGATTCATTCTACGCGGGACAGTCAAAAATGAGGATTGCCACAACGATCGATGAACATTTTCGACATATTCGCAACCATAATCCTGAATGCTTGAGCTTCGCTCGGCATTTTATTACCACAGGACATAGTTCAAGATCCAATAATTACGAAACTGTAAAATTTACCCGATTGGTCATTAACCAATCCTGTTACATTTGTAAAAGTGCCTGTTCTTTGTTTTGTAAATGGAACTACTTCACAATAAAGAAGTCACAAGGGAGCAGAGAGCAACCAATCGAAAGAGGAGGGAAAAATTATGAACAAAGCAAGGAAGAAAAGAGGAAAAACAACAAAATGGAAGGGGGGAAAGCAAGAAAAATCTTTAAGTAAAACTACTGTATTTTAAAACAAAAATCATAACACAGGTCCTGAATAAGCAATATGGTAGAGTATTTTAATTGTCGACACATCATTATCACAAGCTATACATCTACAAAGTTCTCTTGACCACAAGTGTGGGAATTTATAGTACAGAGAAATGAACACCCACCAATCAGAAACTCCAGCCAGAGAAAATAGAGAGCTAGGCATGACGCCATTTTCCATTTTTGTTTCTGTTCTGGAATCAGTTTATAATGTCTAGGATTGGATTTTTTTGAAGGCGGTTTGATTATTTAGTAAAAGCTCTGAGTTTTCAAGGTAACATTTCCTTATCTCCAACACTTCATAGATATGCATCTTTTCTGGGTTTCTAGCCTTCTTCAGAATTGTCTTCATTTGGTAACATTCGGTGCCTATTTTTAATTAAGTGGTCTGCAAAGACAGACTTAACATCACTATTCTTCTATGTTCCTTGAAACATTAGCAAACGAGCATCTGGTGGAACCCACATAATACGACCAACAATCCGTGCATGTTAACTTACATACTACGCAATATTGAAGACATTCTCATCATCATCAGGCTTCTTAGCACAACAGCAAGAACAAGTTAAATGCAAGAAGCCTGAAGATGACAAGAATGTCTTCAAATACTGCACAGCATATATGTTAACATGCCTGGATTCCATCAGACGATTCAAGAAACAAACGCTCGTGGACGAATAATGACAGTAAGTCCGCCTTTGTGGACCACTTAATTAAAAACAGGCACTGGATGTTGCCAATCGACCAAATGAAGACAATTCTGAAGAAGGCTATAAACCCAGAAAAGATCCATATCTATAATGCATTCGAGATAAGGAAATGTTACCTTGAAAACGCAGAGCTTTTACTAAACAATCAAACTGCCTTTGAAAAAGATCTAATCCTAGACATTATAAATGGATTCTAGAACAGAGACAAAAATAGGAAGTGACGTTTGAACGGAGACAAAAATAGCTCTCTATTCGGTCCAGTTTGTAGTTCACCAATCACAGTTTCTAATTGGTGGACGTTCATTTCTTTCTACTACAAATTCCCATACTTGTGGTCAAGAGAGCTTTGTAGTTGTGATAATGATGTAAATCAAAAAGCATCAGCAATTAAAATACTCTACTATACTGCTTATCTAGGAGCTATGTTTTTTGTTTTTTTTGTTTTGTTTTAAGCAGTATTGGACAGCATGGATATTACAGTATATTTTCCACTATAATGTGAAAAATTTTGCCCTAAAAAAAGCACATCTTATAAGAACAGGTAGATTAATCAACGGTGAGAAACCAGAGATTACCTAGGCACTTATTCCAACAAAAGAATTTTGCGCCAAGACCTAAAGAACATATAGGAAGCCAGACTCGCCAAGAAAACGAGTCAGACAACCCATTGGATCTTGGTGAATGTCCTCAAGAAAAGTAGAATTTAACATGAGGCAACAAATATGTGCCTGAGCGACACATTTAAAAAGAATATGATGGGCTGTTTCATCCACCAAATTACACCTTAAACTTAGTGGTTTCTCCTGAAGGATCCCCATTCTATAAAAATGTTTTCGTAGTAAATCATGACCTGTAAGAAAGCCCATGATAACCCGTATTTTATTCCTACTAAGCCGCAGAATACAAGTTGTTAGGCTCCGTGTAGGTTTCTTAATCATGAGTTTAGCATGTGTTTGATCAGTGGTCTCTGTCTTTGATATCAAGCAAACATTCATTTCTATCCATTCAAAAACAATGCAGACGTGTGTTGCATCGATAAACAATACATCAAAAAATAAATACATTACTTTTTTACTTGTAAAAAACCTCAAACAATGAACAAAACTGAAAACAACTTGTTTCCTATTTTAGTGGACAAAACATAAGCAAGCCTAAAGATAAAACAGATGACATTTTAATGCAAAAAGACAACTTGTCATATGTTTGTTAGGTCATCAGACAACCTGACTAAGACAAAAAAAAAAAAAAAACAAAAAAAAAAAAAAAAAAACAAAACTGAGCATGAACAGGGCCAAATTTCAGCCCTATCAGAGTCTGGCTAGTCAATTCGTGATATTGCAATGTCATTAGGTCAATCAAAGAGTACCATTGGATTGGATTTGAAGAGAAAAAACTCAAAACAACAATCAAAATGCTGTGATCTGAAGCCGAAACTCAGTAAGCATGACAGAATGCATATTATCAGAGAAGCTGCAAAGATTGCAACCGATCTACAACTTCCAGTGAAACTAAAAGCAGTTTGGAAAGTCATGACATCTTGGACATGGTCAAGGATCACAGTACTAACAAGAACAACAGGAAACCACTATTCCACATCAGATGTTTATTAC
>JAHWFO010035775.1:5688-18332 GCA_023313115.1 Rhysida immarginata | reverse complement strand
ATTGTTTGCAAAGAAATTTCAAGGTGCACGTGCTTCTTTGTTGAAAAGTCTTAGGACAAACTTCGTCAAGGAGATTCCATGGTATCCAACCCCTTTGTAAAATACGATTAGTCCATATGTAAATGGCAGTCATTTCGAACAATTACTGTAAAAGTCATACAGTAGATTGCTTGTGTTAATTGTTAAAAATAAAATAATCTAGGCCTACCAACGCAAACTGCGTCCCGGTGTCATTTGATCGTTCAATGCAGTATTGTAAGTAAACGGAGCTGCTGGGACCCCATGTTCATGTGACAAAAAATACTTCTAAAGACCTCTTCTATCATATCCCAAAAAAGTCTGTACTCAATTCAAAAACACCCTGTATACAGTAACACTAGAAATATTTATTCTTCAGTATTTCTTTACTGAGAGGGTATTTCACCGGTAAATACGTTTAAAATCGTATTAAATTCATTTAAAAGTGTAAATCTATTTTAAAACATTTGAAATTCATATAAAATTGTATAAAACGAATTTGTAAAAACTGTAGTATTGCTGTATTTTTTTTTAAGTGTAATTACACAGTGGTTAACTGTTACTCCTTTTACGTTTGTGTTATTTGTTTATGCTACAATTTTGTTTTCTGTAATTGAATTAAGATAATAAAAAAATTTAATGTAACAAGGTTTCAATAAAAATGTTTTTTTACTTAGTTTAGTAATGAAATTCCATTTACAATGAACTAAAACACATTATATTTATTTAAAATCGTATTAAATTCATTTAAAAATGTATTAAATCCATTCAAAGCATATTAAATTCATTTAAAATCGTATTAAATCTCTTTAATAATGTATGAAATTCATTTAAAATTGTATGAAACCAATTTGTAAAAACTGTAAGAAAGAGAAAATATTGTAAACTTTTAAGTGAGAAGGGATTGCTTTCCCGCTGCTAAAATCACCACAGAATCACCACCTTTTAGCAACACCGTAAATGCGCATGCGCTCAGGCGATGGGATGCGTTGGGTTTTAACCGGTAGTGAGCGCTCTAGTAGTGACATACCAGGGGTTCCGGTCCACCCACGCCTTTGCAGGCGGGCGGTAGGTGGAGGCAGCTGGGGCACTCCGAGACTCGACCAGGGCGCTGGTACCTGTGCAGAAAGTGGAGAGCAGAGCTTAGGTAGTCGTAACACTCCATTGAGATGCCAAGCACCACCGCTACACACTAAGCCTACTACACACAGGGGCAACCGTCGCTGTGAGCCTTGAAGGGGATTGCTCTGCACCCCCCTTATGCCATGGCCAAGGGCATAAGAGCCGTGGTGAATCAGTTAACTAGGGATGGTGTCCAAACCTTCCCCTGACTAGTTCGACCACTTTTGAAGTGGAGAGGCAGATGGTTTTGCCTCCACAGGTTTTTAAGATCTGAAAAGATCTTCAGGTGGCATAATGCTACACCCAACGTAAAAAAATACCTCTAACGAGGCAACATGAACTTGACCCACAGCTTTCTCTGGTCAGAAGTTAACTTCTGACACCTACTCGCTTTGGCCACCCGAGTAGGCAAGTGATCATGTTCAACCACTGGCTAGTTCGACCACTTTTGAAGTGGCGGGGCAGATGGTATTGCCTCCACAGGTTTATAAGATCTGAAAAGATCTTCAGGTGGCATAATGCTACACCCAACGTAAAAAAACACCTCTAACGAGGCAACGTGAACTTGGCCCACAGCTTTCGCTGGTCAGAAGCTTGTTGCCTAGGAGAATTATTGCTGACACCTACTTGCTTTGGCCTCCCGAGTAGGCAAGTGATCATGTTCAACCACTGGCTAGTTCGACCACTTTTGAAGTGGCGGGGCAGATGGTATTGCCTCCACAGGTTAATAAGATCTGAAAAGATCATCAGTTGGCATAATGCTACACCCAACGTAAAAAAACACCTCTAACGAGGCAACGTGAACTTGGCCCACAGCTTTCGCTGGTCAGAAGTTAACTTCTGACACCTACTCGCTTTGGCCACCCGAGTAGGCAAGTGATCATGTTCAACCACTGGCTAGTGCAGCCACTTTTGAAGTGGCAGAGCAGATGGTATTGCCTCCACAGGTTTATAAGATCTGAAAAGATCTTCAGGTGGCATAATGTTACATCCAACGTAAAAAAAACACCTCTAACGAGGCAACATGAACTTGGCCCACAGCTTTCGCTGGTCAGAAGTAACTTCTGACACCTACTCGCTTTGGCCACCCGAGTAGGCAAGTGATCATGTTCAACCACTGGCTAGTGCAGCCACTGGGAACAGATGCTTGATCGATGCTTGAACAAATGCTTGACCGTACCCGAGTCTGGGGAGCCCTATCCACGGCCGTGCCTTATTCTGATCGGTGCCTAACAAAAACAAAATTCGCATTTGTTAATTGTCAGTGGGTGAGAGAATCCCACACGTTTTAAATTCGAATTACAATGTATATTAGAATGTTTACAGTAAAGTCGTAATTTTATTAAGAAAAAACATACTTATTTCCCTTTGCTTGGCAGCCCAGTGAAATCTAATGTGTGTGTGGAGTTTCCTTGGTGGCCGCTCCGTTGTATGGCGCTGCGTTCACCGTTCCTTCGCAAACGACGCGTTTGTGCGTGTTTCCAGGCCCATTGGCCGAATGTCTGGGTTCTCATACCCTTCACCTTACTGATTACGGGGTGGCTGACTGGTTTATAAAGACGGGAAGAGGTTAATATTAAAAAGCGCGTCGTCGTTCAATGTCTTTTCACGTCGGCTTCGACAACGGCGCTCCCTAGGACGCTGGGTGTTTTATTAGTACCCTTAGCTACCGCAGCGTGATGATGAGGGTGCGCTATTCAGTCAAAAATCGTTCGTTAACAACGCGTTTGTGCGTGTTTCTGGGCTCTCACAACCTTCACCTTACTGATTACGGGGTGGCTGACTGGTTTATAAAGACGGGAAGAGGTTAATGTTAAAAAGCGCGCTGTCGTTCAATGTCTTTTCACGTTGACTTCGACAACGGCGCTCCCCAAAGGAAGCTGGGTGTTTTATTAGTACCCTTGGCTTCCACAGCGTGATGATGAGGGCGCGGTATTCGCCCTACGCCTCACTATACAGTTAAAAAATCGCTATATAAAGGTTTTCCAGCTCTTTTCGGCCGTTGTCGCGCATCCAAAGCGGTCTACGTGTTGTTTTTAAACCTTCTAGTCGTGTGATTTTCTTTTTGCTTTACACGGCGGGAAACATTTGCAAATGTGCGCCGACGCGAACAGCGCTTCGTTACAGCGAGGTTGTCGGCCATTGTTTCACATAGAAAATCCTTGACGGAACGGATGCAGATCCGCATATATTGCGTATAGTGGCGCCTCCGTGCGCAATCCGCGTGGAAACGCGGAATCTGTTGAGCATTTCACAATTAAAACTTTCGCGCAACTTTTCCGCTTAAGCCGTCTCCTGATTGGTCCCTTTAAAATAGCATCTTCTTTCGTAAAATGGAGTCTAAAACTAAGCTTTTGAAGTAAAAAAAAAAGTCTATCAAATGAATTTTCAACAATTTTTTAAATGGAGATGTTATATATTGTCAATTTTTCATTTGGCGGAGTATGATTTAAAAATACAAGAACTGTACATCCCAGTATTTGTGTAATAATAAATATATATTTTAATTACAATAATATTTAAAAAAAATTAAACCCCTTTTGGGTAAAAGTCGAGAGTAGCATTCTCTAATTTTCTCGGAAGACATCGGTCAGCCCCGTCGCGTTTACGCATGAATTCATTATTGTAATGTGTCTAATTAATATATAAATAATTTATCATATTATAGGAATTATATTTTACGAAATTTATGCGGGAAAAAAAATCACTAAAGTCCCGTCACGGTGAACATCAGCTACGGGCGGGCTGTCGGTCATTGATGTCGGCCTGGCCGCACATACATCGTCACGAGATTTTCTTGCATAATTTTCCGAAAATATAAATTCTAAAATGCGATATATCATTTACTTATTTAATAAATATGTTACACTTATTTAATGATTAAAAACAATAATAAATTCGAGCTAGACGGGGCTGAAACAAGCTTTATGTAAAATAGGCTTAAACGTGAAAGGGCTGATCGATCATCGATGTCACCCGAGAAAATAGAAACCGACTTTTACCTGGTTTTGTTTTATTTTAGCCGAGCATTTTTGTGTTCCTTTATTTGGTATTCCAAATTGAAATTCGTTCAGAAATTAAAGAAATAAGTTTCTCATGAAACACACATTTGCTGGTCATCGCTGTATAGTAGAGTGTAATTTTTATCTCTCCCGCTTTAGGTTCTCCCTACATGCTTTGCGCTTCACCTGCTTCCTGATTGGCTGAGGCAAAGCGGATTCCGTAAAATTTCCAGACCTCCTTGAAATGAAAAATCCGCTACGCAACTCTCGCGGAGCAGATCTGCAACGTTTGCGCGTGAATGTGAAACGCCTCAGTTTAGCGGAAAAAGTCCGCTTTTGCCCGCGGATTGCGCTTCCGCGTGTTTTCCGCTCCGCAAAGCTCTATGTGAAACAGGCTTTAGGCGTTCGCACGACGCGAATAAAGGTTTCTGAGCGTGTATAGAGGGTCTGTGGGTCAAATTTTAGGGTATCTGTATTCGCAAGCGTTGTGGCACGACGTCTAAGAACGTTTCAAGGCTCTGAATGAATTTTATCGAACCGATTACGTTTTAATCTCCACGTTAACCGACTCCTTGTGTTGTGCTAATGAGGGCGTCGATCTCCGCGTGTATTAGTGAAAGTCTGGGTGGTTTATTTGATTCGTAAGCTTTCTATCCCCTTCTGGTTAATGGTTACGATCGTATGATAGGTCCTCTTTGTGTCAGCCAATACTTTTTAATTTTCTAATCCAATTCGCCTGAAGGACTTTTTGCTGTCAGATGAATACTTGTCATCTGCCTGCATGTCAAGAGTTGTCTTCTTATTTGAAGGGTGCAAATTTCAATACAACATGTCGAGTGGAAGTAAAGGTAAGCAGTGTTCCTAATGATTTCATGCATCCTTTTATATTTATGTTTGATTCTATTTCTTTTCTCCTAGCATTCATCTGTGTTTTCGATTTTACGGGTTTCGAATGTGAAGATGGTAGATTTATCCTTAAGTTATTAGGTTATGCTTTAGTCGACGAATCAATAAGGAACAGGCAACCGTGGATACTTCATACACGCCGACGACGTGTTGCAGGGAGTTATGTTTTTCTTCCTCCACCCGATTTAATTCTTTCAAAAGAAGATATAGAAGCTTTGAAAGCTGACAACTACATAACTCAGTGCGGTATTCCATTTTTTAATGGACAGCATAGTTACAGTGAGATTCCTGTGATTGTAAATGCTTTAAAAAGATGCTTTACCCGTTTTTATGCTTATGGGGCCCTCAGGTGTAGAGATTTAAGCACTGTTTTAGGTATTACTGTCTGCGATCTAGCTCCCCTTGTGACCTCTTCATCACCAGCATTTACTCGATTGTACAAATATTATTATCCAGGAAATCTTGAAACGGAGATTTACGATGTTTCACTCACAGCCAAAAAATTGGCATCATGTTTGGAACAATGTCTGTTAAACAATACTGCTATGTGAACACTTGTCAATATTTTACTTTTTAAGCTGTTAATGTTCTTAAAATACAAGATTATACTTTCAGTCTGTAATGAAGTGTCTTTAATAAAATATGTTACTTTCCAATAAATGCGTAGTGTTTACTCTTTTAAATAACAGAGACAATTTAAGTTTCACATAATCAAATGGTATGTTTTATTTCATTTGTTTGATTATACAAACTGGTGTTGTTAATTTCATTAAAAACATTTTTTAGAAGCTCATTATAACCGAAAAAAAATTGACGGAGGCTCTGGTGACTGCCAAAGCCGCGGGTTTTTAAGGCGTAGAACTACTACTGTATGTTATTATTGGTTACCGTTAGTGCGTATTTTTTGGCGAAAAAAGGAACAAAATTTAAAAAAAAAGTTACTATATTCAATTTATTACAATTTTGTGAAGAATGGGTCTGCGATATGAAAAGTAACAAACAGATGACAAAAGTTTCGGAGTTATATTTCTAGTAAATGACAGATCAATGTAAGTATTTTTTAAATCTAAACGTGAAGTATTTGGATGTACATACATCGAGCCCAATATAAATTTTGAAGAAACATTTAAGGTAACGTCCACTAAACATAAATCGCCAACTCCATAGTCAATCATTCCCCGTCTTACATTTATGTGATGCTCGACAGGTTTACAGTCTGCTACACTATTTAAATTTTATAAATTGCCACACCACTCGCTTTACGCTGCCCATTTGCTATCTTAGATCGAAGAGTATTGTTCAGAATGCTTTTAATTCGAACCCTTGTATCTGAATCAGTCCTAAAGAAAGCCACGGCTGAAACGCGTCGACTCTATGTCGTAAAATCACTGTTGTTTTAAAGACCCATATATTTATATTTTTACAAACAACTAAGACCAACATGTTTGAAAACATATGTTTTTTAGTCAGATTTATTGTTTTGTTTTAAGAAATTAACAAAATTTCAAAGTTCATTTCTTAAAATAATTAATCTGCTTAAAATAATATATATTTCATTATTTTAGAACATATTTTTAATAGAAAACTAGAAGCGAACCCACCAGTTTGTATAATCGGGAAATAACCCATTGTTAGATACTCATTGTCAGATTTTTTCTTTGTTGTGACAACGTCCAACAATTGGGCGGATTTCCATTTTGACAATGGATTTTAATTTTCACCAAAAGTCACCCAAATGGGTGGATTTACAGTTTCGTGCACACTATTGACAAACGTTCATGATTTTCACCAAAAATTATCCATATGGGTGGATTTACTGTTCGCTGATTTTATATAAATGATGATGTACTGATTTCGCCGGCAGATGACAGGATTTCATGATATTATCTTAAAACGCTCGTGTTTCCATGTTTTTATACCTAATGCACAGGCCTTTTCTCGTAAGCCATGGTTAGCTCCAATTAGTTCCAATACACGCCGCACACGTATATGCTGCAGCAGCGCCACTCCGTTATTACGATGGCGAGCATAAAATTCACTTAACTTTAACTTGCTGTAACTTTTGACCCAGTGGCTCATTTGGTGAAATTTTTGCTTATTATTCAAGACTCAACCTTACTCTTTCCAACGAGATAATGACCATAATTGTAGGATATAGTGATAGAAAGATATAGACTGAGATATGTACATCACTTTTTGAACGAAAAATCGCGTCTGAATTTTTCCCCGGCTGCACCCCTGATAGACGTAGTTCTACGTCAAAACAGTGTAGAATAATGAAGAGGGTTAATACACAGCCGCAAAATGTACGTGTGAATACGCTTCCTCCTCCAATAAGTTTCTTGAATTCCATTGGTTCAACTAAAAATAAAAGTCAGTTACAGTTGTAGTTCTTTTTTTTCTGTAATCTTTTAAGTTAGGAAAGAGAATACAACCTTTGAGTTTGTCAGTAATAATGAGTTGACCTGTGTGTTTGATTCTTTGGTTCGTAGATTAGACAGCTTGACAGGACGTCGTGTTAAAGGTGTTTACTCTTGCTCTTCTGAGAGAAAGACTGAGAAAATACCTCTATGACATTGCTTTTCATGAATAGTGTGTGTGTGTGTAGTTAAGTTTTCATAAATAAAGAACAGAGACGACCTTTTTTCATCTTCAAAAAAGAAAGAAATTTATTTTCCTTTTAAAATAGTACACACAATTTGATATTACAGGTAAGTACGGATATACAATTATTTTAAAACAACCCATGGTATATCTAATAACGAAAGCTGACTTTGACTACGGGTGCGCACGGGAGAAGAATAGTCAGGAGATGGTGGTAACAAACCCTCTTTATATAACGGGTTTTTGATCAAGTCGTCTGGAACTTTGAGTTGTTGTCAGACGTGTGCAAATTCTCTACGCCCATGAGGAGATTTCTTTTGAACTTCAGGGTTAGACATCAGTACGTCATCAACTAACGTTGTAATCCGTGAACCTGGAACAATTCGGCCGGAGAACATCACGGTTCCGCGTTGCGTCCTTCGTATGAGGTCGGGTCGTCTTTGGAGTTGTCGTAGAAGTCGCTCTCTACCAATTTCAGGTGAAAGTTTTGGTATTGCACCCTGGGTACGTCTTTTCTTTTCCTCGTTTTCCAAGTTCGTGGAGGCAGTTGCTCCCTCCAACAACTGTTCACCTTCTTCAGGTAATGTTTCAACAGTCACAGGTAACGATGGTTCAAAAGAAGGTGTTGAGTTTTCCTGTTTATTCAATGAAGACATTGTTTGTACAGATATCTGCGGTGTTGGCAGAGTTGGCGGTGGCTCAGTTGCTGCTGCTACTGATGATACACCAGTTACTTTTCTCTTTGTATTTAGGTATTTCTGTAGTGTATCTAAATACGATTCCATTTTTAGATGTGTATTTAGATATGGTGTATTTAGCACATATTGCATGCGTTTATCCAGTTCTCTTTCACGCCTCTTTGTCGGGTCTTTGTCATCTTTAGTGTTTTTAGGTTCCGTATGAAGAATGTTTTGATGGTTGTAAACTTGTATGTTCATAAGTCTATTGTATTCATGGGCAGGGAGCAATATGTATTTTTGCATCGTATTAACTGATCAACTTGTTCCAGACGAGACCTGCGATAGTGCCGAGCAGTAAAGGTAATAAAAACCCGTTGCCTCTCTGAATGAGGAAAGACTTTTTAACACAACGTGGAATGTTTTTATTCGCCAATCCTTTTATTTCCTTTAGGTGGTGTCTTATTTTAGGTGTCCACTTGATATTGTGGTGTAAAATATTGTAGCAAACTTCGCAGAGAGCTTTCACCTGATTTAAACTTGTGTGTTACATTAAGATTTTACGCTTTTTCGGTGAGGCTTCGTGCAAAGATCCGAGAAAATGTTTATGTTTTAACACCAAATGGGTCATAGTAACATGTACGCACGCACAGCTTCCTCGGGCACAAATGAGGCGCGACCTTGTTTAAACTCTCATTTTATCTGGATAAACTACGATGGGCCATTCAGGCGGAAGGATTTTACTACGCAGGCGTATGATATCGGGACATGCTTGTGTTAAATCCAGCAGTAAATAACTGTGAGGGTCAACTGTAGCATCCTTGTAGGCCTGTGTAAGTAGATTTCCATATCCTGTCTGTGCCGCAAGCGTTCGGATTTGAGTCACGTCTCTTGGAGATTTCAACAAAAATATGTATTTTGCATTCAAACTTATAGTCCTTATACTCTTTGCCTGAGCAAACAGATTCTGTGTGATTAAAAGTACAGAAAAGTTAAAGTGGTGGCTGTAACCGTGAACACTTTTTCGATCAACTCAGAGTTTTTCACTTCATGCATAAGATCATCTAAAATTAAGAGTGCCTGTTCCGGAATGCGTTCATGTATCATTTTTTCGTCAGGTACCCCGGGGTGAAATGAAATGTTGGGTAGGTTTAAGTCCTTTACAACACCAGGCACAACTGCACCAAAACAGTAAATGATCTGTGACGGAGGAGGGTCAATCAGCTCGTTTTGAAACTTGAGCAACCCAGCAAACCACTTCCTGAAGCACCGGCAACTAATCCTGAGAAGCACTGTCGAAATTTGATGTTAGTTATTAAGTCCATGTCTATAGGTTTACAGAATTAGAATTGTTCACTCCAAGAGAACTCTTTTGAGGTTGTGATCTACACGTTGAACATCAGTGAATGGCTAGTCTTTTTAAAAAACCCTACTTTTTATTTGCATTGGAGAAAAAATTCTTACAGCTTTTTTTTTTTTTTCTCTCATCCAAAAAAAAAATTTCTTGCATACAGAAAAAAAAATATTTCTTGCATACAAAAAAAAAATAAATTTTTCTCTCACATACAAAAATAAATAAACAAATAAATAAATACATTTTTTTCTCACTTACAAAAAAAAAAAAATTCTTGCATACAGGAAAAAAAAAAAAAAAATTTTCTCGCATACAAAAAAAAAATTTTTTATTTATTTTTTATTTTTTTATCCTAATCCACACACACACACACAAAAGAATTTATTTTTTTTCCCTCTTTGAATTTTTACTTTTTTGAAAAATTTTTAAAGTTAAAATGAAATAACATACGCACACAATTCATTATATATTCCTTCATTTCTTTATTACAAAATACACAAAAGTCTTTTGTTTTTTTTCTTGTTTTTTTTTGTTTTTTGTTTTTTTTTACAGAGTAGCATAACATAAGGAATAAAAATTATAAAGTAACATGACATAAATATAAAAATTATACAGTTTTTAGAGGGCGACAACATTGATTCCACTTACAGGGGGTCATATTCTCGTATTCGTTGTTCAGTTCATCATAAAGATATTCACATTTGACAAGTAGGTCATTCCAGAGTATATCATCTGTTTAAGTTTCACGTACGATGGCATCCATGGAAAACCCACGAGCAGCAAGTTTCAGGTAATGTAAACAGTGATGGCCACAGGTATAGTTGAGAGGACTCTGCACAGGGCGGTTGTTGAACATCCATTTTTCAGCGTTTTTCAGCATAAACGTGTGAAATTGCTTTGGTGGTACACAGCCGAACGAATCAAAGGCGTAAGCTTGCTTTCCAGAAGGTAAGTAGAAAGCTATCCAATGTGTACCGGGGTGTTTGGAGTCATCAGTGTTGGCGATCAGTAAAGACGGGTAGATGGGTTGGAGGGTTGCAAGCACATCAGATGGGTAAACACCTCTCGCCAAGAGTGCCGTGTAATGATCTGCTTCGAGGGCGCGCCACAATTCTTGAGTACACGTATTTTTAATTCGTAAAGTCAAAACTTACAGCTCGGTCTTTATTGATTTCCAGGAGGTTTTGAAACTGACAATATGCAATGAGATTCACAGACGTAGGGAGGGGTTGAGAGAGTTGTAAGTCGATGCGGAGTGTCCCGTTTTGTATGACGTTATATCGGTCCGTGTAGTAATTACGGTCTCCAGACAGATCAAAGGCAAGAAATGTGTATCCACCAGCGTAGTCAGCCAAAGTCAAGTCCACGTCTCGATCATCTCTCCACAAACCTAAGGCTTTGATGTGTGAACGAATTCGCGTAGGTAATCACCACTATTAAAATTGGGCGTTAAAGGTTGTGTAGCAGGGATGGATTGCGTGTCTAATGCCAGTGAGAAATAGGATAAATTGAAATGTTGAAGGTTGAATGGGTTCATCTTATAGGCACTGTTTTGGGCTTCGCTCTCGACCAAAGCAAAAATCAAACGCGTTGGAATCTGACCTGTGATGAGATTTTGAATCGCGTGATTCCTAGCACCGATGGGTATGTTTGATGAGCGCATTTCCTCGGTTGACAGGGTAAAATGCATTGGTTGTTTGGAGTGTCTTGGCATGTGCTAACAGAGTTGCTGCATTAACTTTCACGTGCTTAACGTTCAATGAGGCGCGCACTATATTTATTTGGTAATGGGGTTCCTCAACAGCCGACATGAGAACAAAGGGTGTTTTACTGCGATATAACCTTAAACGTAAATCGACAGAGTTCAATAGCAACCGAGTTTGGTTGAAAACATCGAGATGCAAAGGTCCTTCCAGATGATAAACATCATTCAGAGCCGACGCCTTGCGTAACTTGAATCCAGTGTTCTCGTCACTGCTGGTCTCCATCTTACTACTCGTGTCTTTGGAAAAACCCGAAGTCGTGAGTTAGGTCAACTTAGCCATCTGCCCGTAATTCAAAAGTGTCTCAAAGTATGCATGGTAAGGATAGAAGCTATTGCTGTGGCTCACAAGCGTGTTGCCAAGAGAACAGTCAACTTGAGAGAATAGAGCATGTAAGAAAAGGTTCACAGGGCCTGTAATATCACCGTCGGGTAATCCTTCTTCCCCGATTTTAGCGATTTTCACAGTCAAACTCAGTGTTGTCTGGCTTAAATCCACGAAATAATCAGCAAGCCCTAGCACGTAAAACTCCAATGGCCATCTTGTGTGATGACAGGGGCTGGTTGGTAACAAACAACGTCACATTTCTCTTGTTGTCCACTTGTATGAGGAATCGAAAAGAGATCCAAATCAGAGCTGAGACATTCCATACTCATTTTGTGTATCATGGTCACCATTTTAAACAAAGACAGACTCAAGAGGACGAATGTTTAAGTTTTTTTTTTCCTTCTAGGTTTGTTTTTTTTTTCGAAAGCTTTTCTCCTTTACTTTTTTTCAGCAGGAACTCTTCATGAGTGTTGACCCTCGGACGTTTTCGTTTAGAATGGAGGACGCCTGAAGTTCCACGCTTTTTACTACCTCTCTGAACCCTCGTACCCAACTCTTGAAGTGCGCTACCACCAGTTTCTCGCATTCGGTTGGTTAGTGATTGCTTGAAATTCTGCCCTTGCATCACGTCGTTTAACACGGAGACTCCACCTTTTAAGGCGTGACGTGCTAACACTTTTCCTGTGGTTTTTAGTAACGGTGTGGCAAAACGAAACAGCGTCGAGAAAAGCGAACTGAGTCCATTTCCTCTTTGAAAAACAGTGCCTAGAAAGACAGGCACACCTTGCCCCCTTTGACTTAAATAATAACGTAAAATTGCTTCACTGTCTGGGTTATAGGGTTCATGCATTTTCTTCTCTGTGACACATAC
>JAHWFO010035774.1:20714-46124 GCA_023313115.1 Rhysida immarginata | reverse complement strand
AGAAATACACGTACATGGTTTTTTAAATTCTTGAGAAATCCTTTCCCAAGCATTATCTCTCATTTGTTGGTTAAATATTCATCGATGCTTTTCTTCCACAAGCTCGGATATTTCCGAATTCCTTCAATTAGTTCTTCTAGAAATGACATTTTTAGCGCTCGAGATAGAGACCAGTAAAAACAAAAACTGAACCTAGAGCATTTGCCTATTACGAGTCTATTGCGCATTTCGGACATCCAGAAAATATTTGCGTGAACAAAACCCTCCGCGACGCGTCCAAACGTCCAAAACGTCCAGAATGTCGCATCCGTAGCGTCCGCAGCTCTGTGTGGTCACTTACATTGTGAATAGAGGCGCATATTTTTTGGACACGTAGCACCCGTCCCGTCCGTCGGATGCTACACGACGGAGGCTATGTTCGCTCCGATTTGTATGCTACTCTGCATATTTCATCGTTTATTTGACGATTTACGTAAAAAGGTTAAATATACAGATAAATTTAAATTTACAATAAGTAATGTTTATTACATTTGTAATGAACTAATATAATTATTAATAATTATTATTGTAATTAATTATAAACATTACGATATAATTATGCCAAATATTTTTTTCATAGTATTTCGAAAGATATTGACAGAGGCGCTTTACAATTCCAAATATATTAAGATAAAGGAATACTTTGTTTTAATTTTTGTTCCTGTCATTTCCAAAGTATTATTTTGAAAAATACAGAAATAAACGTTGAAACTGGTTAGTTCTCTACCTTTGTAAAGCCATTATTTTTATTTTTTTGTATATACTTCTTTAATTCTTAATAAATTAAAAGTTGTATTTATTTAGGTACATAATTAGTTTTTTCCAAGGAATATGTATTTATTTGCTTTAGAAACGCCACAATCGTAGCATATCCACGTGGTTGAAATCACCGAAAGCAAAATATTAAGCTGCAGGCGATGAGCACATCACTACTGCGCATGCCCGTCCATAGGTACGGCCACGCAGAGCGCTACGCGACGGACGCTATTTTCGCTCTGATTTGTATACAAATCTGTTTATTTCATTGCTTATTTGAAGATTTGCGTAAAGAAACAATGTTTTTTACAATTATGCCAAAAAAATTTTTCTGTTATAGTATTTCGGAACGATATGGACTGAGGATTTACAATGCCAAATATTAAGATAACGGACCAACTGACAACAACCTCTTGTCCTCTTGTCCACCTCTTGATTCTTTTGTGGACAAGAGGTTGTTGTCAGTTGGTCATGTCGTTATCCACAGTCCTTTCCAGTTTCTCATTAAGATAAAGGGATAACTTGCTTTGACTTTTGTTCCTGAAGTATATTTTGAAAAAATACAGGAATAAACGATGAAACTAGATAGTATTCTATCTATGTAAAGCCATTATTTTTTAGTCTTTTGTATTTATTTGCTCAGAAACGCCATAATTGTAGCATATTTACATGATTGAAATCACTGAAAGCAAAAAATTATGATGCGTCCACACAAATCGCGACGGACGCAACGGACGGGACGGCCGCTAAGCGTCTAAAAAATTTGCGCCTCTATTCACATTGTAAGTGGCCACACACTGCTGCGACGCTACGGACGCGACGTTCTGGACATTTTGGACGTTTGGACGCGTCGAGGAGGGTTTGGTTTGCGCAAATATTTTCTGGACGTCCAAAACATCCGTCGTGAACGGGCATTCGTAGTAGAAAAGCAATGGCGATATGCTCATCACTTGCAGCTTCCGTAATTTCAATCGTGTGAATATTCTACGATTATGGTGTTTCTAGAGCAAATTAATACATGTGTTTTGGAAAAAAATAATTATTTGGTTAAATAAATAAAAATGCATAATTGATTAAAACAAGTATAAATAAAAGAATAAAAAATAGTGGCTTCACATAGACAGCAAACCAACGAGATTGGAAAATATACTTTGAAAAAAGACAGGAACAAAAATCAAAACAATTAATATATGGTATTAAAAAGCCTCTGTCCATATCGTTCCGAAATAACTATGAATAAAAGACATAGTGCACAGTTATACCGTAGTTATATCGTAATATTAATAATTGATTACAATAATTACAGTATAGATATTAATTATATTAATTCATTATAATTGTAATAAACATTATTTCTTGTAAACTTAAACTTATCCTGTCTTTACGTAAATCTTCAAATAAGCAATGAAACAAAGGAGTTTAAACAAATCGGAGCGAACATAGCATCCATCGCATCGGCTCGGTATGGCTGTAGTTTTAGCTGCAAGCAATAAACACTTCACCATTGCTGATCTACTGCGCATGCCCATCCACGTCGGACGTTTTGGACGTCCAGAATATGTTTGCGCAAATAAAACGTCCAGAATGTCGCGTGCGTAATGTTCGCAGCTCTGTGTGGCCACTTAGAGAATAAAGGCGCATATTTTTTTGACGCGTAGCGTACGTCCCATCCGTCGAGTCTGTCGCGCTCTGTGTGGCCACAGCTTTATCCAATAGAGTGTATTATCTTTCACATCTGGGTAAATCCTCACCAACTTTAATCAGGAGCTGTGGAGTCCCGCACTGGTCAATCCTTTTTCCTCTATTATTTAATCTCTTTATAAAAAACTTACCTTTTGCTCTGAACACTTCTAGAATAATACTATAGGCTAATATTGTTATCAAATAACGATATTTCTCTCTTATTAACTTCCCTTAATGAAGTGCTTACTAAATTGAGACTGTGGATCACTGAAAACTCACTAGTACTTAATATCGATAAAACTAAACTCATGTTTTTCATCTTTGATTTTTGTGCAAATGAATTCTGTTAGGTGATGGTGAATTTATTGCGTTGTACACTATAAGTTGAATGTATTGTTAAATCAATAAATGACTTTATAAAAAAAAATTGGTGTTCTACGTAACAAGCATAATGTTCCACTTTTGAAGTGGATTGGCAGATGGTATTGCCTCCACGGAGTTAAGATCTAAAAAGATCTTACAGGTGGCATTATGCTACACCCAACATAAAAAACTTAAACACCTCTAACGAGGCAACATGAACTTGGCCCACAGCTTTCGCTGGTCGGAAGCTAACTCCCGACACCGAGCTGCTTTGGCCACCCGGGTAGGAACAAATCCACCAGAAAATAAACCCTCTCTCTCTCCCACGAGAGGGAAGACTGTAATTCGGTAGAAGTTCCCTTTTCTCCGCCTATTTATTATGGTAATAACCTTATTTCAACCACCAATACTTTTTCCTACCTTAGCCTTGCACTTTCTCCTGATTTATCCTGGGATGTTCACATTGAATCCCTATTATCTAAACTCAGTAGGAAACAAGCTATCATCTCCAGACTTTTATATTTTCACCCACATATTCTCTTATTACTTTATTACTCTTGCATCCACTCCTCAATCTGCTACGGTCTAATTTTCTGTGGTCATACCACTATCATTAACCTTAACCGGATTTTTAAATTACAAAAATGGTTTCGTCGTACTCTTTTACTCTTTATACATCCCTAAACATAACCCTGTCTCTACTTATACCTTCTGTTTTTCAATTGTATTTTATATCCTTAAGTTCGTTTGTTTATAAAGTCATCAATTCTCAGTAATTTTAACTACCCCTCTTCTGATTCAACGTAGCCAGGATATACACAATTATCAAAATGCTAGCAGGTTCCGCCCCCCAATATCTCTTGTAAATTTTCGTAAACGTTGCTTTTTCACATTTAGGAATCAGATGTTGGGCATCTTTGCCTGAAGCGCGGCCTTGCTTTTCCCCAGTGACCTGCAGCGCCCGCGGCCTAAGCTTTACATTTCAGGATGTCCATAGGTTGAAATTGTTGATCTGAACATGTTACAGTTAGCCTTCATTTGGTTCATTACATTTATTAATGTCTTAAGCCTATTTTTATATGAGAGAACAGACTGTAAAAGAATGTCAATTTAAATCACGTATATCAGAGTAAAGCAGACTCAATTAGCAGTTACAAATTAGAGTTTCTATTATACAAGGTATATCAGGTTCGATGGTCATAAAGTACCTAGCGTTGTTCTCCGCAAAATTCTAAGCATAATTTTCCTTATCCATTTTTCAAAATTCTCAAAAAAAGTTTGGCTTTATGACGTAATTCTAAGCCTCTGACGTAATTCATCCATGCCAAAACGACAGTTTTTTCCTGGCTCCTGTCATAATAGCCAGGAGCCACTTTGGATAGCCTTCAGAAGTCATAATAAGCTATGAGACTAGTCATAATAGCCTTCTGACGTCATAATTCATCCATTTCTATAGCCTTCTGACGTCATAATAGCCAAACTTTGGATAACGATTTCAAGCATTTTGTTTTGAGAATTTAGAAAACTGGATAAGGAAAATTATGCTTAGAATTTTGCGAAGGAAAACGCTAGGTACTTTATGACCATCGAACCTGGTACACCCTGTATAATAGAAACTCTCTAATTTGTAACTGCTAATTGCGTCTTTCTTACTCTGATATACGTGATTTAAATTGAAATTCTTTTACAGTCTATTCTCTCATATAAAAATAGACGTAAGACATTAATAAATGCAATGAACCAAATATGAAGGCTAACTGGAAAATGTTCAGATCAAAAATTTCAACCTATGGACATCCTGAAATGTAAAGTTCAGGCCGCAGGCGCTGCAGGTCACTGGAACAAAACAAGGCCGCTCTAATAATCCTGTATTAGAGCGGCCTTGGGGCAAAGCAAACACCGTATTTCAAACCAGAAGTTGATAAGCACGTTTGTTTCAATGAGCAAGCGTTTGCGAGTAGTAATTTTAAACTAGGCAAATATAAAAAATGTCGCTTTGAAAATACGTGGAACCAGTTGTGTAGCATTTGAGTGCTCCATGTTATGACGGACAAATAATCTATCTATGCTAAAAATGTAGTTTTCCTAAAGATAAGCCGATATCGGGATTCTTGAATCGTAGGTTCGAATCCTGCCTGTTTCACAATTAGGCTTTGCATGCGGAAAATAGGCGGATGCGGAGTCTGCAAAACGTAGAGAGTTTTTCCGCAAACGCGGTCATTTCACAAAAAATAAAGACGCGCGGATTCCGTCCCGCAATCAGATTGCCCTGCGGATTTCTCATATCCAGACAATCTAGATATTTGGCGAATCCGCGCACGCAGTGGCCAATCAGAATCGGATTAGCTTTGCATAGTAATCATTGCTGAAACACATTCGGTATCATAATAATAATGATTTTCCTGATGAATGAAGCATCTATATTTACAAATATTAGATATATATTTCAGATAAATTTAAGACGTTTAGATGACATGTTTTCCAGGTATAGTATAGGGTTTACGCTGGAAAAAACATCGATTATTTAATGAACATCGATGGCATCGCTCGGCCCTAACAAAAAATTAATTACCCAGTCAATGCGACGATTAAGTAGCAAAAACGAAAAAGGTATAATAAATATGTCTACAATAAGTATACAAAATGAAAATTACAGTTGGAATGCCTAAGCGACCAGTATGTTATTATGAAAAGAAAAGAAAATTATTTTTTAAAACCTCGAAGGTTTGAGGGGAAAAGAGACAAATGCTGGGGGAGGTTGGTATCGAAACCCAATAACCACATGTACCGATCGTGTATTTTTGAAAGAACATATACATCGAAGTTTTACTGGAATCTCATTTGTATTTTATCAATACATCGATTTTGTTACGAAAAACAAAAAATGGCTATTAATTTTAAAGAGAAACGTTTGTTTAACGAACGATTGTTACACTAGAGTGCCTTTATAACCTCCATTAAAAGGGCACTCTAAAATAGACCAATCGGAAGAGACTTTTTGCGGTCGCATATTTAATTGTGAACTGAAAACGGAAACTTCACGACGCCTCCGCAAGGTATGCGGAATGCCACCGCCCGCACCTGTAACAGATTCTGCTACCGCTTGTTCTCGCGTTTTTATTGTGAAACAGGCTTGAGAATGGATGTTTGTAATTTGTTCTGTATGAATGTAAACAGCCAATTCAGTACTTTCTCAGGACGAAATAAAGAAAAGAAAAATAAGAAGGATGATTTATTATTTATAACTAATTCTTTGCATATAGTTCAAGATAAAAGGCATATTCATTAACTCACATTTGATACAGAGACTGAATCTGAGGCGTGAATCATTCGGCTACTGACTGCTAGCAACACGTGTTCGGCAGAAGACGTCATAATCTAATCAGAATCGTGACGTAAAGTTAAGTCGAAAAACTGTTCACTGAGAAGTCAGAAAATTAATGAATGACGTAGCCTCACTTTTATTTACTATAGCAGGGGTAAAGGAAGTTAAAAGATTAAGGTAAAAACGGGGTTTCCCCTCTTAATCTGTGGTAGGGGTTCTCAAAAGTGTGTGCCTCAAAAATGGTTGTATTTTTATTTTCATAGTATTAAAAATATTTTGTTTTCTTTGTTCTCGAAAATGGCAACAGCTGCTGATAGTAAACTTATTGTCGTTAACGCTGTTTCAATGGACTCACTACGCGAAAATTTTATTACTTATCGCCATTTTTATTTTCGAGCATGACATGTTAGGTTTCTCAATGAACCATCTAATCATCTATTACTGCAGGTCGATGTCGCTTCAGTCTTCAAGTCAGTCAGTTTTTGCATTCGGGACTTCTCAGATGCAAGTCAGAAAAACGTCATAGGTCACACGACCTAGCCAAATCTGAATTGCCAACAGCGCCAAAAGATAATCAGTCTCCTCACAAGAAAATATCTGCATCACAAGAGCGGCGTTTTCGAAGGAATCAACTAGACGAAAGCGTGAGCGTTCGCAGTTTAAAATTAAATTAACTTACACTAAGTGGCAATATTGAATTATTGTCCTTGAAAAAGAGCTCGCTCGTTTTGTTTAGGGGATTGCGATATTCGTTCCATTCAAACGACAGCTTCATTAAATAACGCTGATTGGCTACAGGCGATAGTAATTCGAAATAGCTGCTCTGCATTGTAAAAAATGAGCCGACTACTTGCACATATGATCACGTGGGCAGATGGCTTGAACGGAACTAAGCTTTGTCCCATTGATGTAACTTCCCGTCGAAATGATTCAAGGCAAATGCTTGCTGTTTTCAAGGTGTCCATAACACCAAAGCAGAAATAAAAGATCTTTTAAGAAATAAGTGTACTATAAAATCATAAATATTCAACTAATTTATAACCATCTTAAAATAACTAGAAAAAAGACCTCCTCACATATCATAGGAGTATTATTTAGCAAAGAGCATTAAAAATAATTTAAACTTTATAGCTGCCGCCACATAAGTTGAACGACAGGATGACGTCATTTCCAACGCCAGCCAATAGACGTTAACGGGAAGTAAATCGCTTAGCTATTTCATGCAACATCCGCTTTCGTTTTCGAAACATTGTTTTCGTATTTATATTTAGATTCTGTTTTCGTTATTTCTTTTAATTCGATAAATGAAATTAATACTTACTTACTTACTTTTCAAACCCGCTTATCCGTTAGATTCCCGGGGGCAGCAGCCCTATGGAGGATCTCCAGCAATCGCGATCTTCCGCCATCAGGCGCATGTCCTCCCTGGTAATATCCAAGAAACTCGAACCCAGATTCTCCATGTAGTCTAGCCACCTGGTTCTAGGCCGACCCCTTGGTCTCTTACGCACCAGCTTGGAAAATAACAACTGCCTAGGAAGACTAGTTTGCGGCATCCGTATCACGTGGCCATACCAGCGCAACTGAGATCTCTCAATGCGGAGAAGTAACGGCTCAACACCTAAAGATTCCCTTATTGTGCTGCTGTACACTCTATCTAGTAGGGTAACACCTGCCATACAATCTCATTTCGGCCGCTTGTACCCGCGATCGCACTCTTTCGGTCATTACCCAAGCCTCATGACCATAGGTGAGAATGGGGACAAAGATGGATTTGAAGACAGAGAGCTTGGCTTTGTTACCCAGCTCGCGTTTCGTTACCACGGATCGCCACAGTTCACGTCTGACACAGCTTGCTGCACCGATCCGAGCATCCAATTCTTTCTCCTGCCGTCCATCACTCGTGAATGCAATCCCGTGATACTTGAATTTCTCCACCTGTCTCAATGAGGCTCCCTTGACATGGAGAGCGCACTGAGCAGGCTGTCTTGAAAGGACCAGAACCTCGGTTTTAGCTACACTGATCTTCATCCCAGCTTCTTCACATTTGGCTGCAAACCGGTCTAGTGCATGCTGAAGGTTCGTGCGAGAAGACCCAAACAGGACGAGGTCGTCAGCAAAGAGCAACCTCTCCACCAAGCAGTCGCCCACACAAACACGCTCATCGCCTCGGCTGCCCCTGTCTATCCAGTCCATAAAGATAATGAACAAGAGGGGCGTCAGTACGCATCCTTGGCGGAGTCCAACACCCACGGTGAACGGTCTTGACTTAATGCCATTTATCCGGACACACATCTCGGAGCTTTCGTACAGAGACATGATAGCAACCAGTAATTGCCCATTCACTCCATACTCTTGCAACACTTGCCAGAGCTTCTCCCGAGGAACTCTATCATATGCTTTTTCGAGGTTCACAAAGCAAGCGTAGACCTCTTTTGCATACTCCGAGGATTTCTCAAAGACTTGCCTTAGAGCAAAGATGTGATCCGTCGTGGTTCGGCCAGGTCGGAAACCACACTGCTCCCCCGACAGGTTGGAGTCAACTATTTCCCGACTTCTCTTCTCCAGACACTTAGCGTACACTTTCCCAGGAATGCTCAGCAAAGAGAGGCCTCGATAGTTGTTGCAATCTCTCTGATCTCCCTGTTTGGATTATTATTTAATGAAATTAATAAATTAATTAATTAAAAAATGACCTAGAATAGTCGATTCGAATGCCAATTGTTTTATATTATGATTTTTAATAGGCTTTCCACGTAGCAACGATATCTCCACCATTACTATAGTGGAACAAGTGCATCATGGGTAAAAGCCAGACAAAGCATATTGATGAGATGACTTACTTCGCATGTCAAAAAGATCGTTCAACTTACGTGGCGGCAGCTATAAGAATCGTTATTCTAGAGATAAAAATACTCAAGCTTGGCAGCTGCTAGAATAATTCAAAAATATTTATAGCCCTCTTTCATGGTTATTTTTTGAAAATAGAGAAAATAATTAAAATTATATATCTTACTCAAGCTTTCGGACTTACTTTGATTCAGTGTTCGGGCGAAAATGTATCCCAAAGCGATCAGCTTGTATTTTCCTATGATCTATAACGATTTCCTGTCCAAATGGTTGTAAATCTAATTTTATTAAATACAACAATTGATTGATACACATTTTTTATTGGTCTATTTCATAATTATTGGCGGATTCCATCAAGGGTAACTTGTAGAGCCTAGACACGCATGATAGTATTATTATCAAACTAAGACGTGAGGGAGCAGCGCAACATGAGAAAAGTGACTTGGACGCAATATAATCATAAATGGTTGAAAATACTAATAAAGAATTGGGGTTGACACTAATCAACAATTAACGAATATCGCTCGTAATTCGTGTAGATCTTTTGCACATCCATGATGAAGAAACACGTATCTATTAGAAAAATGCAGAAAATTGACACCATGAACTATGAGATTCAACCTGATTTTACACTCACCAAACTATATCCTATCAGGCGTTCACGTGCTTTGGCATCTAACGCATTTCTTGAGGGCACAAGCGATTCAAAAACAAGAATATTGTGAACCATGTCGTCAGCATTTGCTTAAACATAATGTATTGGTACCGAATAAAATCTCTTATTTATTTGTTTACACTGTTTTTTGTGTCAGAATCACTCAATAATTATGAAACAGCTTTATATTATTTTTAAATTGTCAAAACATTTTGCTATAAATTTCTGAGAATTTTTTATGAAATAAATAATAAATCATTAGTGTTAAAAATTCGAAAATTTTCACATTCCATAGAGCACAAATCTGTATAATAAATATTCTATCAAAATACATACTATCTACAAGTATTATACTCCAGCAATCCTAAAAACATGCTGAAGGTTTATTTGGTTACCATAGCAGCCAGTTAGCCTTTTTAGCGAGGTTTTTTTTTCATTGCTGTTAAATTTGTTTATAAAGATTTTATGAAGCAAAATTTACAATATTTTTAGTAAAAACTTATTATAAAATACGATGCTGAGCTCTGTAAACTTTTCGTTTGGATATCGTGATAAAGAATTATTTCTGGGCTGACAGGTAGAGGTTAGAGGAAGGCAATAGAGACGACATGCCGCTTTTCCAAGAAGTTTATTCAGCCATATATGTATACATTTCGGCTGAAATGCAATCTTTTTTTAGTATAGGTCGGATTATAATCAACAATCACAGGGAAAAACAAAACGAGTGGTTCGGAAGCAATGCTTTCACTGCCATACTCGCCCATGAAGTAACCAGGGGAAGTACACTGAAGTAGGAAAAAAGCCAGATGAAACCTGCTAAGTCTTCCACAGGATAAAAGGAGTCAATAAAGATAACAGGAAACCACTGATCCACATAAAACTTTTAATCGGACATATGCGCATTTCGGCAGCCACGCTGCCTTCTTCAGCGTACACAAGGATTTTGATCAGAACAGACAAACCTGTTCAGATAAACGGGCAAGGACAATCGACATTCGAGCAGTGTAGTGAAACGTTATTTGAGTGGCACTTGAAGCTAAGCTTCCATAATCTCACCCTTCCTAAATAAATGCCAACGGAATTACACTGAAGTAGTTAAGAAGCGTGATGAATCCATAAAGCTCATCCATAATATGAAGGAGAAAATACCCCTCTTGGTTGGAGGTGATTTTGATCGGTGACTGTCTAGACTAGAAGCAGACCACTAGTATTAGATAAAACACGACCTATGAAGTCCAGTAATCTGGAAATAAGACATTATCAATGTCTTCAAAATTAATATCAAGTATATGCCATGGATCACGATATCTCTTTCTATGCATAGGATGATTTAAAATGCCCGAGACTAGCTCGTTGCTATGATTTTCTATATTGGGCAGCATGGATTCCATGAGCCCTTGAACGTATTTGCCACTCTGAGTCATGTTGAAGTCATTATAAATGGAGGAATTGCGAACAATTCTCCGATCTTTTTGCGCAATAGTCCCAAGGGTAACGTTTTGGAACGTTTGCAGTTCTTTCCACCTAGTCTTACATATTGTGGCCCAGACGGGCATACCATATGTCAAGATGGTCCGAACAATGACCTTATAGAGTAGGAGTTTATTATCAATGTTTAGAGCACTATTCCGTCCCAGCAGAGCAATCAAGCTAAACTTGGCTCTCCTGGCCTTTTTTCAACGCATAAGTTGCATTGGGAGTCCAGGTAAGTTTAGAGTCAATAACAACACCAAGATATTTATAAGTTTCAACCCAGTCCAGTTTTTTGCCATATAGTGTTAGAGAATCTAATGATGTCTTTCTCTTCTTGGAGACAAACATCGCCTTGCATTTGTCTACATTCAATTTTAGCCTCCACTTGCTAAACCAGCTTTCACACTCCTTTAGAGCCTTCTGTGCCCGCAAGGCTACTACGGCTGGTTGACGAGCACAGGTCAGTATAGCAGCGTCATCAGCGTAAAAAAAGAGCTTACATTTGGAAGGACTTGGAAAGTCTTGCATAAAGTAATTGAATAATACTGGCCTCCATGTTTGGAGTTGGCAGGAATTGTTTGGGCGAAAGCCAAATTGTTCATCGCGGATGAAATCATTGGCATCACAGTACTCAATGAATCTCTTGATAATTGTTTTTTCCAGGATTTTGGAGATTGCTGGTAACAAGCTGATGGGCCTGTAGCTAACAGGATTTGCAGGATTTTGTCCTGGCTTAGGAATGCTTAAGACAACTGATTGCTTCCAACCATCTGGGAAGTAAGTGTTCTTCCAGCAGTCGTTAATCACTTTTGAAATATCTTGAATTGTATTTTGAGGTAAATTTTTCAAAGCACTGTTCTTAATAGAGTCTTTACCTGGAGCTTTTCTCGTTTTTAAATTTTTAATGATGCTTTGAACTTCATTTACATCAATACTATGTTTTGGGAATTCCTTGCTGTGACTATTACAGAAGCCAGTTATGCAGGATTTTACTTTCTCATATATATCAAGTCCTATTTGCCGATCATCAGTAGGCGTGACAAACTGTTCTGAAAGTGAATTTGCAATAAGCTGCGCTTTATCATCGTCATTCGTGATGAATTTGCCATTTTGGGCTAACAGGGGTGGGATATTAATGGCTTTCTTGTTTTGCAAGGCTCGAACCATGCACTAAATAGAGTTATCGTGGGACGACAGACTCTTAACTTTATCGTTCCACCTGTCATTGAGAAGTGCTTTTACCTCCTCGTGAACTCTTCTATTGAGCCTATTATTCTTGGTCTTAAGCCATGAATCACGAGTTCGGTACCACTGCCTTCTAACCTTATTCCTTTGCTCAATTAATTGTTTGATTTCTGGGGTGAGATCAAGGTGATCAGCTCACTTCAACTCTAAGGGTGAAGCACTAGAGTCAATAGCTGCATTTATATGTTTAGTAAGCCTTTTCACATTAGTATCTATGTCGCTCGTACTGTGTACGTTATATAGTGGGTCGTCATCATTTTTGAGAATTTCTCTAAAAAACTTCCAGTCTTGTTTGAGCCTCAGTTCTTCTTTGAGGTCAATGTTTACGTTGTCAAAATTTAGTGCAACTGGTTTGTGGTCTCAGGATAGATCATTGATAGTAGAGATACTGAATGATTTGTAGAAGCCCTTCAACAACACAATATCAAGTACATCGCTTGTAGGAGAATGATCACAATAATATGTATCATCCACAGGGCCTACTGCAATAATATCAGATTGCCTTTGCACGTAGCCATACAAAAGAATACCGTTTTGATTATGGCATCTTGAATTCCAGTGCGAGTGCTTAGTGTTCAGGTCTCCCGCCATCATAACGGGAATATTCTTGGAAAACAGCTCGTCAAGCTCATTGGCATCGAATTTATGCTTGGGCGCATTATATAGAGCCACTAGTTTCACCTCTCCCTGTGTGGCATCAGTAATGATAGCAGAGGCAGCTTCCATTCCCATATAGTCTCGGGTTGGTTCCTCCCGATGATGAATGCGTTTCTTAATAATAATTGCTGACCCACCTGACGGGGACTTTACTGTAGTGGGAAGAATTCTGTCTTTACGATAGACACAGTAACCAGGCAGCCTGAAGTCGCGGTCTGGCCTTAAGTGTGTCTCTCATAGAAATGCTATGTCTATATCCCATTGGGTTAGGAAGTTGTAAAGCTCAATACGCCTCCAGGGGACCCTTCTGGCGTTCCATAGTACGCAACGAAGTTTACCTCGATTTGTAATAGAATAGCATTGAACAGCTATACTGTCAGTATTTATTCATAAGTATTCCACTCATCAGTGGCATTTTCTTGCCCATTTCGTTTAACAAATTGTATACACTGCCAATTTGTTTATACATTAGTTGAAAATCATTCTCGTTAATGCTCTTATCTTGTTTGGAGACCATTGAGGCATAGGAAATCTCCAGGGACACTTTAGCACTTTGCACTCTCCTGACTTGCGGATATTTAGGACATTTTGTTTAACTGGAGGTGTGTTGTCCATTACATCGAATACATTTTGGGGGATCTTGTCCTTTTACATTTGGGCAGTCTTTTGATCTTTAGCGCATTTGTTACAGCGAGGGGCTTCAGTACACACTAGAGATATATGACCAAATCGTAAGCAATTAAAGCATTGTAATGGTCTCTTATTTCCACGGAACATTTCGATGGATACAGCTAAGGGTCCTATGCGAGTAACATTTCTTAGAGACTTGTTGTGCTCTGTGTTCGCTAACAGAACCAGAATTATGGGCATAACAATGGATCCTTTAGATTTTTTAAGTCTAATCACTTTCTCAGGAAAATAATTGACTTTTTTTACGTCTTCCTTAAAATCGTTAAGGTCATAGGTCACGGCTACATTTTGTATAACGTATTTGAGGACTTTTTCCGATTTAAGTTGATGATGCAGACACCAATTTACTATGATTTTCCTCATCATGACACCTTATTTTGATCGTCTCTGCTCTGCCTGTGTGTACAGTAATTAGGTTAATCGCCACATGCTTTTGAATCTCGCCCAGGGTTTGCTTGATTGGCTGACCATGAATATTTATTATGATTGGCGGAATATAGGAGCTGCTCTTGGTATTTCGCTTTTCAACATTTTTTCGCTGTTCGGACTTGCTTTCGCAAAAAGCAACAGCAATTGTATCATTTATATCAACAACATCCTTGATGTTGTCAAATTTCAATGCTTTTTTAGCCTTTTAGGATTTGGCAGGTATCCATTTATCCGTATCATTGTATAGCCGTTTTCGATTTGTACTCTTCGGGTCTTTGCCATCGTTATCATTACTCCCTAAGCCGGAAGGGATAATTTCCATAGGCTGAGGATTCACACTCTCTATTTCACAACAGTCTCTTAGATAGCCAGAAGTTTCACCTGTAGGCCGGTTTACTTTTCATTGACAGAGCAGAGAACTGATCTTTGAGGAACTGCTCCAACTTATTAAAGTTCTCGTTGGCTTCATTACGTGCTGAAGATATTTCAGCATTCATATTAGCAATTTTATCGTGGATTTCAGTTATGTTCCCTTTTAGTGACTCGACTTTTCCTTGTAAATTATCATATTTAGTGCACAAAACCTCTAGCTTATCCTTAATTATAGCATCAAAAGCTTCGAATCTGTAATCTTTACAGGCATCTTTATATATCACGCCATACGTATATTTACCATCACTTGTTTTTTGGCTTGCAATGCCACTTAACGCTTTGCCTGAGTCTGGCATTATGATAAAATTTAAAATAATAAGTAAAGAATAGTCAGACTGCGAGCCCTGAAAAGGGCTTTTCCAGAATAAGATCAGTAGAAAAAACAGCCTTAAAGAATAGGATATAAAAAACCGCTGACCTTAAGAGAATGCGCCTTCAATTAACGTTCCATCTTCAATCTATACCACCAAAGAGTAGGATGCCGCCTCTTCGAATGTGTCATTGAATGTTTCAGTGGATGAAGATCATATGAAAAGGGCAAGGATTTACAACATCTTTTTATAGTACAAAGTGTGGGAAAAACAGCCAATAACGAAGAATTTATTACAACGTGAAAGAAAGGACTAATCAAAAATTTTTTTTTTTTTTTTACAAACAGCCAATTAGATCAAATTATAACACAAAATACAATAAAATTACAGGGTCACTCTGTCTTCATTGATCTGGACTTGCATATTGTAGCCAGGCAGGCATAAAAGAGAGAAGAAAGGTTCGGATTAACATTTTAAATATCAAGAGTTTTCTATCCATTCCAAGGGTGCTGTTATGCCCCAGAAGAGCAACAAGCCTAAACTTTGCCTTCTTAGCCTTAATATCATAGGAGACATGTCCTCCCAGTTTATCTTAGCATCTATCACTACTCCGAGGTATTTGTAGTTTTTCACCCTTTCGAACTCTTTACTGGAAAGTAAGAGGGGCTTTCAATGTTTTCTATGCTTTTGGTAATGAAAATTAGCTTTGCATTTATCAACATTTAAAGCTTAAATAAGTTTAAATAAGTTTAAACTCTATTTAGCAAACCATTTCTCGCACTGACCTAAAGCATTTCGTAATTGAGATATCATGTGAGCGGATTGTGGGCTCGAGTCATGATGAAAGCGTCATCAGCAAGCAACTATAGTTTGTGTCACTTCAGTCGAAACAATTAATCAGCGAAACTCTTGAGATGGCTTCGTGCAAAGAAGAAAAGAACCGTCGCTGCTCTCAGATGACGTCACCTCAGCCGAAGCAATCAATCGGAAGATCACGTGAGGGGGGTATCCTGTCAAGAGTGGAAGAGCCGTCGTCACTCTCGACATCGCGTCCCCATCGAAGCCAATGGACTAGTAGACGAAACGAAGAACGAGGTTTCATTATAATTATTTCATTAACGGTTTCATTCAATAACGTAGTCTGTTCATTAATTAAATGTAACACTCCTTCCTGATTTTCTCGCAAAACATTAATCTTATTATTTAAATTAACTAGTTCTTTATCAGTGGCTACACCAAACAAAGTTCTCAACATATCTCCTCCTAGGTTAATCAATCCGCGCTTAAAGCGTTGACGGGTTAATAAATTCTGTACTCCCATAATATCATTTTTTATAATTCTAGATTCTCGCTCTAAGAATCGTAATTCCTTATTCATTACAGGCTCTTCATTTAGAATTGCTTCATAATCTCTTCTAATTTGCCTTAAACCATTTATAATATGCATAATACCTGTTGCAAATTACTCAAATGAAATGTCACTAACAATCTTCCAGTTGTTAGCAGAGATCACTAATTCGTTCTGCTCTGAGAATACTACTTCTTTATCTAATTTTAATTCTAATCCGTACCCCAATTGAATAATTATTACCAATATCATAGTACTCATGAATGCTTTCATGATTGACTTAATTTATCTTAACTTTGTAAAGCAAATACGCAATAAGTTTCTTTATCCTTCGTGGTTGCGAATAACGCAGATAAAATGTTTCTTCAAGATCTAAAAATAAAACGTAACCTTAAATTAAAATATAATCTACGTCGCTTAATGACACAAAATGTCAATAGTAATTCCAGACAGTGTTGATTCCATAAAAGCCGAAATAAAAGATCATAATCACTATCACACAACCAATTTCTAACACACGCTAATATAAGAAAGAAAATTATAATAATAACTCTAAGAATACTCTAAAATTTCGACAATCACTCCCTTAAAATCTGCCTAAATGGAAATAATAATAACACCGTTCTTCCTTTTTCAGGTTCATTCACACAACTTCCAATCTCTCCCGATATCTTCTATCTCTTCTCTCTCTTCTTGATTCGGAATTCCTCTTGATACTTCCTTTTGTAAACGTTCTAACTTCTCCTTCTCCTCGATCTTCTCTTTTAACAATTTGATCAGACGAGCATTTCGGGTGGAGGGTTTCAATTCTCTTCCGGACTTCACTTTTTTCCTTCCTCGTCCGCCTGTGCTTGAAACTGAGGGCAATATTGGCTCCACGGGCGGTACTCATACAGCTCGTACATTTTCAGTTGACAAGGCCCTTTGGCGCTCCTCATTTCGTGGTAAGACGCACGGTGGAGGGTGTAGAAACACTACAGCGATATCCATTTCCCTCTCTATCATCCTCTGTTGCTCCACATAGGTCCATCGAACATGTCTCTTTGGGTCCTCGAACACAAATCTCATACGGTCGCCCAGGTGGTCGTAACGCGTCGGATCTTCTCCGATGTATCGGCGACGCCTCCGCTCCTCCCACATGAGGCCCTGCACCACTAAACGTAACTGCTCTTGTGCCTCTGCCACCTGCTGAAGAAGCCGGGCTACCGTTACTCGGGCTCCCGCTCCTGGAGGCGCTGGATTATTCCAGGCCCGATCTCCAAGCTGTGCAGCATAAGTGGCTTCATGGCCCGCCGGCACAATGTTTCGTCGTCGATTCATTTGGCTTTAATACTAGAATTGTACTAATCAAACCTCACAATCGCTCAATCCTATGCTTTCCTTTCCCACACGCTTTACTCAACTCTCAACTTATTCAAGAATAAAAGAAATGCAAGGTGATAATTACCGTTATAAGAGGAATAAGATCGCACAATGCGCTTGTCTTGATGACCAAGAGAACTGTGACTCCAATTCAACTCAAGGTAAGTGCTCAAAACTCATCTCCTCCCACTTCTCCAATTTCATATCTGGCTTTTTTCTAAAACAATACCTTCTGGTTTGTGTTCCGATACTTACTTGAACTCCTACCCTCCAGATCTGGACTCTGTCACCAGGTCTGGGTGTCATCTTGAACCAACCTTCAAGTCTTGTCACCAAACCCATTTCCTCTCATCAGTTTTCACTTGGCTCAAATATAATCCTTATTCTAAAATTTTCTTAACATCCGTTATATAACAATCCTCTCCTTTCCCAATACACAGCACTCGATATCTACGACTTCCTGTCTCTCGTTTCAACCTCATTAGTTTTCAAAAGCATAACTGTTTATTATAAATTTTAAGATACCGCTATATTTTTTTAACAAAACAGTCATTACTAACAATGTGGAAGTCACTCAATGCAGATTTAAGAAGTAGTGACAAAGGCGATCAAGGACTATTTTGCACAGCAACCTAAAAACAATCAATATAGAAGGTATAAGCTCAACTTTCGTTTGAAAATCTGACGTACATGCAGAGAAATATGCAAACGCCAGAATAACGTTTTTTATCCCCAAATCTACCCTTGTCTCGAGTAGTGATGAATGAAGGAACAAACTTCATAGCAACATTCACTACTTTCCCATTTATGAACTCCTTATGAGCAATGCTCGTATTTGATTTCCATACTCATTCACATAGAGAGTATTACAGATTATTCGAACTGTCTTACTTACCCACCGGGAACAATTCTGTTTCCTTCTTATAACGAATTAAGGAGACATCTATAACACTGAAAAATCTCCACATAATAGGAAAAATAAATAGTGATGGCTTTATGCAGTTAAAAACGATCCTATAGTGCAAATGATAAAACAGGCATAACGAATGACATTAGTGGGGAGCGTACCCATACTCAACAATCGCTTAAACTTTCTCTCTCATTTATTATGTCTATATCGCAATTTGTCCCTCTTTCAAAACGAAATTAGACTAACAAAATCACTTATATATCAACACTCTAATCTCTTTCAGAGGAAAACAAAACGTCATCACTGAGATTCCTCACTCTGGAGAAAAACCATTTAAATATTCCTTTCCCCTTTTCTGCAAAAACTTCATCTCGTATTACAAGTCAATTCTCTTTTCCGCTCTGGAAATTAGAAACCGTGTGCTAGTGAAAAACTTATCAGAGAAAGTTTTTACCAAAAGCAAAAGTAGTCACTGTTGATTGAAGAAAAGATAAGGTTTAAGCTTTCATTACAGAGAATCCTCTAAACTAGTCAACCAGACTCACTCGTTTAAATACACCGAAAACGATAAATCCTTACGTAGTTTACAAAACAAAATGAACGTCGTATATATCAACTCATACTGGTCTAAAGAAAACCATCAGACTATAAATCAGGCGACCAATCTAGCCAGGTGTTGGCTTTTTTTGAAACCACAATCTCTGAGCGAAATCGTGTTCACTTTAGTGACTATACGTCTTTATTTATTGAGTCATGGGAGCATTAAAACTCTTTACTCATTTCTTCATCATATCTCCTAAGTTCCGCCTAATGAAGCTACATCGAGGAACGGGTCAACGGTCGTAAGCGGACCTGCACTCGACCCAACTCCATTTTCGAAATAAAACTGGCGAAAATAAAAATGCCAAACGAAAAATAATGAATTCCTCAAAAGTTAGAGAAATTGACAAGGTTGCGCCTTCTTGAAACTTTAGTAACGAATTTTGAGTTACAAATACGCCGATTAAATAATTGCCTATACGTTTCTTCATGAAACGTGTAAAATGCTCCTCACTCTTGATCTGGAACAACTTCTCAAACTGGAGGGGCAGAAAACGCAAGTCCCCTTCAGCAATTCCTGTCGCTCCCGAGCAAGAAGGGAGGGTGGGTGATGGCTAACACTCGTCCACCGTCCGACCACCCGTATACATGTGGTTACGGTATTTCTCCTGTAATTCAACTCTTGCTATTGTCGATCACGGCTGCCACTTTCACTCCTGTGGCGCTAGCGTCGATACTGAATAGGTGAGCGAGCACGTGAGAAAAACAGCACACTTGACAACTCAACTGTATTTTTTTTTCGCTGCTTTATACGATGGTAAATTATTGTTGCGTCTCGGGGTGTAAAGGAAAAGTAGGAGATGGAAAGACGCTATCGTTCCATAAATTTCCTAGAGATGGGAAATTAAAGAAGGAATGGTGCATTAAGTTAAAAATGGGAAAAAACCTACGGAAACAATGGTTGTTTGTTCACAACATTTTATAGAAGACGTGCAGGAAATGTTACACCATTTTTCTTATTACTCGTGCATTCATTTTAGTATTTCATGTGCATTTTTCATTACATTACGACCATGATGTAGGTCTAAAAAAAGACTGATTCCCATAGCCGCGATCCCACGATAATCGTGTCCGTCTGAGTCGAGCCTATGCATGGCTAAGCATTCTACTCCGAATTTCCGTTCCGATTGAAATTGATGCCACTATTCAAACTTTTACATCGATTTCACTCATGTGGATCGATGTATTTGGGCTTATGCATGTTTAGATGATGCTATTCGTGTTTCGGTTATAAAAATGTGATTTTCGTAACTCGCGAATGTTTATAATTATTTTCAAAATTTCTTTAAAAATAATGAACGTTAAGGGAAAATTAATTAATGAAATGCATATAAAATAATTGTTTTCATACCCAAATTAAAAATTTTATTCTTTCCCAAAAGCATTAAACCATCAGACATTTCTCAGAATTACAAATTTAAAATTCAGTGTTCATAAATAGTAAAAGTTCTGTTTTATACAAAATATTAAATTGCCTTTAAAATTTGGATTGGTCAGAAAAGAATACAAATACGAGGGTTGGGGCATAAGTCATGGCAAGTATTTTTTTTTTCAGAGCTAAGGGATGGTATCATAAAATGTCATATGTCTCAAGGAAGCTGTGACTGGTAGTATGTTTCCACAACATTAGATGGCTCCGTGAGTTCCTGATGTTGCGCAGAGAGCAATGTTAAATCAGTTCTCAGTCAACCGCCGTGCAAGGAGGATGTAACCCGAGTTGAACAACGCTCGTATATCAAAATAGCCGTTCTCTATTTTGATTTCTGTTACTTATTCTGGAAAAAGAAAACCGGTAATCATGTTCCAGAATAAATTTTCCAGAAGCATGAAACGTATGAAACATTACAGGCTTCATGATTCCAGAACATGAAACCTGTAATGTTGTCAACTACCTTAATAAACATGAGAAGCAAAGTGTTGGCTTGTTGTTAAATGTCCGTACATTTCGTCCATTCCTTGTCCTTTCATCTGTATATTTCACATTTTCCACCCATGCTTAAATTCTCATAAAAAAAAAAAATAGTTGCCATGACTTATGCCCCAACCCTCGTATATAAATAACTTGAATTGCATCAAAATGTTTTTATCAAAAATATATTCATTCATAATAAATATGATGGGAGATCGAAGGGATTGCAACAACAAACGATCCATCCTCTTGCTCAGCATTTCTGGGAAACTATGCTCAGTGTCAGGAGAGTAGAAGTCAGGAAATAGAAGACACCAAACAGTTGATCGAGGATGCAGTGTGTTTTCGACTTGGCCAAAACACAACGAATCACAACTTTTTTCTAAGGTAAATCTTCGAGAAACCCTGGGAGTATACAAAAGTCTATGCTTGCTTTCTGGACCTCAAAAAAGCATATGCCAGATTTCTTTACTATCATATCTGCATACAAACACTCCAAGATTCGTGTCTGGATAAATGGCATTAATTCAAAGACCCTAAATGCATGTTGGACTCTGCCAAGGGTGCATACTGTCCCTCTTGTTCATTATCTTTATGGACTGAATAGACTGGGCAGCCAAGGTGTTGAGCGTTTTTGTGTGCATGACTGCTTGGTGGAGAGATCGCTCTTTGCTCATGACCTTTTGGGTCTTCTTGCACTAACTTGTATGTACTACATCGGTTTGCAGCTAAGCATGGGGATGAAAATCAATTTGGCTAAAACTGAGATTTTGTTCCTTACAAGACAGCTTGCATAGTGTTAAGGGGACCCCATTGAGACATATTGGTGGAGAAATTCAAGTATCTCGGGACTGCATTCACTAGTGATGGGTGGCAGGATAGAGAATTGGATGCTCAGATCGGTGCAGCAAGCTGTGTCACCATAGTTGTAAAGTCTTTAGTTGTAGAGTCCCTACTCCTCCACATTCAGAGGTCTTGTCAGTATGGCCATCTGATATGGATGCTGCAAACTGGTCTTCCTAGGCAGTTGTTTTTTTCTAACCAGTGGATATGAGACCAAGGGGTTGGCCTAGTACCAGGTGACTACAAGGAGAATCTGATGGTAGAAGATCACTGTTGCCCCTGCAACTCTAACGGTTAAGTGGGTTTGAAAAGTACATAAATAAATTAAATACAAATGAAAGAAAACTTTAAGTCGGTGAGTTTCGTTTCAGGATACAGTAATTTAGCAAACGAGAGGAACACTCACGTGCATAAAAATTTATTTATACTTGTTTCATATGTGTAATTCTACGTGCTTTTCTATTTATGTGTTTTTCCTTTCTCCTATGTGACTCAAGATTGTCATCAAATTGGGGAGTGTGAAGAACAAAAGTTTAAAAAATTTACTCATTAAATTAAATTAACAAGCATTAAATAAACAGTATAAATTTTAAAAAAATACAGGCATATTGATTTTTGTAGTAAACATGGAGCATTATTATTGAGAAATAACAAATTTCACAAATTACATACAAATCTGATTACAAAAAGCTAGAAATAAAGTGACACAACAGACTAATAATGATAACCGAATGCCACTTTTCACATTGTTATTAACCTGTTAAGTGTTAAAATGTAAAACTTTGTAATTGCTAGCTTTTTGCAATAGATTTGTTTGTAATTTGTGATATTTGTTATTTCTGAATTATTAATGGTCCATGTTTACTATAAATAATGATTATTAATCTGTCTGTAATTATTTAACATTGAATACATTATTTAAATGAAAGTTGATTATTAAATTGAAGGTTTTGAGGATAGTCCATGAATATGTTACTGCAGAAGTAATGTCTAAATCTAGACTTGGTTCAAAATGCGAACCAACTGGTTTTACGATGTTCAAACCAAATAAACATATCGAAGTAATAAGCGATAGTATCGATATTCAAGAAGTATCTACATCGAATTTTCGATGATCGTAACTTCATTAAATAAAAATGTTATCAACCGATGTTTTTCAAAAACTGGGGGAACTACTGTGTTCGTGTTACTGTACATGTATTAATATACAGAAAAAAATTACATAAAAATACAGGAACAATTACAATCTCCAAATATCGTATGCACTTAAAATTATAAAAATTTCATGTTTAGTGCTTGACAAAAACAATCGGTTGCTGAAAATAGTAACGAAACGCAACATCGATGTAAAGGAAGCATCGATGTTAGTTTTTCTGACATCGTCTATCATTAATAGGCAATGATCGCTAATACATGTGATGAAAAGGATTTCGTTTATAAACGATCTGACAACTCAAAATAAAAAGAAAATAAAGTGACACAGGACTTGATCCCCACTCCCTTCACTTAAAACATGCACCATAATAGTGTTTCCTATCTCCAGAGAAAGAGACAACATGCTGAAATTTGACGGATAGTAAAAAATAAAATTAAAAAAAAAATAAATAAATAAAAACTTACCATCATTTTTCAACTCCGTCAATTGTTTATCCATTTTTCAACTCTGTCTATTGTTTAGTTTAGCCTAACAGTGTTGCGTTGAACTATCTCGTCTGTCTCACTGCTCCTACGTTTAATCCCTACTGCGCGCTTACAGATATGGCCGCTAGAGCGGCGTCACTGTATTCCGTGATCGACAATAAAAGCAACACTCAGTTTTCTAGAAACTCCTTAGAATTGTTATTTCAATTCTTGATGAAACTGTAAATGGGTCCTCCGAACAAATCCCATTAATATGAACACTGTAAAACAAAACTGATTCCATTACTCCCATTTCTCCAACGTGAGTGATAGAGCGATGGGCTATTCGCGGCTCCATCGCCTATGCAAACTGTAATTCAATGCGTCTGTGCTCTCTCCTTTCACCTAAACATTTAATAATAAGATAATAATAACACTTCTCTCCCGTAACTAATGACTCTCAACACTCTAATAATAATTCCCAATAATGATAATAAGTATCAAAACAGGAGATGTCAGAATCCCGATCTCCTTTTTAATGCAACTAAATAGTATTTTTGGGCGCTTTCATCTCACAGACAATAAATTCATTATGATTAATCTCCTCTCTTTTTTAAACACATACTCGCATCCCTCGAGATGTGATCGGGTGCGTCATCCAATCCCACCATTTTGACAATTCTATTCTATTCTCTAATTACTCCTCACCTATTTTAATTATAGTTTGATTATTTCTTAAAGGAACAACCATCATAGCCCCTTGATTTCCTCTAGCGTGATTAACGACTACGGAATCACAAGGTGATATTCTAACCCAATCTTCCTCATTGACAGGTCCTCTACTCCTTAAATTATATCTGTGTGGAGGGCGAGCAGGCTCCTCTTGTCTCACTGGCTCCACAGGGGGTGGAGATATAATATTACCTCTAGGTATCTGCCAATTCCTATGCCAATACGTAAGATTGTCGATAGGAGGGTGAGGGTTTTCTGTTTCCATTTCTGGTCTATGTTCAGACTCAAGATTTTGAGAAGATTGATTCGCTATTTGTCTTTGCATTCCATATGCTGGTTTAAGTCTATTGGCGTGAACCAACTGTTTATTATGTCCATTGACCTCTTGTATAACGAAATTCACTGGAGACAACTGTCTCACTATTTCATACGGTCCTATAAAATTTTCGGCTAACTTTTTCGTTAAGCCTCTTTTGACTAAAGGTGAATGTTAATAAACGTAATCACCGACTTTAAAAGCATAAGGTCGCTGCTTAGGGTCACGATAACTTTTCCGTTTTTGCTGCTGTTCCTCGTGAGTTTTACTCGCTATCTCGTAGGCGTCCTGCAGTCTAAGTTCAGCTTCATGAGCATAAATGTCATCAATATCATAAGTTACACGCCTGGGGGGTCGTTAATATTTCGAACGGTAGAGTAGGTTCTCTTCCGTAGAATAAAAAGAAAGGTGTTTCTTTCACTGCACTATGGGAAGTCGAGTTATAAGCGAAGCTATGTACGGCAAAGAAATGTCCCAGTTACATTGCTGCTTACTAACATAATGCTTCAACATTGCCACCATTGTTTTGTTGTAGCGTTCTACACCTCCGTTCGACACCGGATGATATGCCGTAGTAAATAAATTCTTTATCCCCAATAATTTGCATAATTCCTTCATTAATGCTGAAGTGAAATTCGCTCCACGATCCGTGAGTAATTGTGTCGGGATCGAATAACGAATAACACCGTCTCTACTAACGCTCACGCCACCGTCTCAGCTTTTTGATCAGGGAGTGCAATAGCCTCTGAATATCGACTAAAATGGTCGACTAATACAAGAATATATTTATTTCCTTTATCAGTTACTAGCTGACCCGTGCCCACTTCGTTGGGCATAATGTTAATAATCCTTTTTTAGTACA
>JAHWFO010035774.1:0-15714 GCA_023313115.1 Rhysida immarginata | reverse complement strand
TTCTGTAACGTTTCTTCGCTGGATCTTCGTCTCTTCTATGTTTATTCTGTGTTTCATCTGATCTTCGATTCTTCGTCTCTTCTGTGTTTCTTCTGTGTTTCATCTAAGCTTCTTCACAAGTTCTGTATTTCTTTATATTTCGTACTTAAACTTTTACTCGGGTGACTTTTTTTATTGTTTTTTTGTTATTATTTATTTTAATTTTATCACATTTAATTAAAGGAGTACTATTCAACTTAATTAATATAATTATTACTACTCCTACATTTATAATATAATTTTCAAAAAAACATTTAAAAAATGGAACAGTTGTTCTAAATAGATTTTTTATAGAAATAAAGCAAATAAGCAAGATGAACATAACCTAAATGCAAAAAACTGAATACCTATAACCTAAATTAATATCTACATGAAGCAAATGAAGCAAACTACCATTTTTTGGCCCAGTTGGCCCAATCAATTTATTGCGCAAGCTCTAAAATTCGGCTGAAATGAATTTTATTTTCAAAATTTTCGCATTATTATCGTCTGGAAATATAACTCACAATGAATAAAATTTAAAATTAATAAATGTCTGGGCCAGTAAATAGCTAGGTATAACCTAAATAAATATCTACATGAAACAAACTAAATACCTATAACCTAAATTAAATGAAAACTATAAACAGAAAACAGTTCTGAAAAGAAATTTTTTTTAAAAATGTACCTACCTCTCAGATGTAAAAGGCCACGCCCCCTTCTCCCGCAGCGTTCGTAAGAAACGCTTTCATTCGATCGTTTTTTTCTCCGATTCACTTTGCAAAACCGACTACCACGTAAAAGCCTTTTTATTTTTCGGTTTTTTATATAACCTATGACATTCAGCAATAATGTGGCTTTCTATTGGTGAAGGAATTTTTAAAATCGGTTCAGTAGATCCCGAGATTACCCCTTACAATTTAACAAATATACAAACACACAAACTTTACTTCTTTATAATATTAGTATAGATTGGAAACGGACCCACGAGGTCGGCTCCTACTCGATAAAAAGGTCGTTCCGCACTAGGAAATTTTTGAAAAGGCTGCTCCTTCCTTTTCAGAGGGGGGGTTTTCTTCTGATGACTCTCACAATTACGACAATATTCCTGAATATCTTTATTCATCCCTTTCCAGTAAAATTGCTTATTTACCTTCTTTCTCATTCTTTTTGCTTTAATGTGTCTACTCATTGGAATATCATGATACAATCTCATAACATATTTCTTATATTTTTCCAGTACTACTACTCTTTCCCATTTCTCTCTCCAAGAAGCACTTTCTTTTAAATTGTATAACATGTCTCATCGTCTAGAAAATAACCTTCGGAGTCCATTGAACCATAGGACTTTAATCGTTCAATAATAGGGCTTAAAATTGAATCCCTTTTTTGCTCTTCTGCAATTAATTCACCAGAAATGACTGGTACATACTCCGTCACTGCACCAATGGCTACATGACTGAGACAATCAGCATTGCCATGTATGATGTATTATTTCAAAATTAAATTCTTGGAGCGTCATCCCCCATCTTGATAATTTCGACCCGGGCGTTTTTATATTAAACAACCACATCAATGGTCCATGATCTGTGACAATCTTAAAATTTTAACTATATAAATATACTCTGAATTGTTTCATGGCATAAATAACTGCCAAGCACCCTTTTTTAGTTGTGCTATAATTTATTTCGCACTTTTTTAAGAGACGACTCGCATACGTGATAGGCAATTCTTCCCCGTCTATCTTTTGTGATAGAATTGCTCCAAGCGCCAAATCACTTGCATCTGTTGATACAATAAATTCTTTAGTGAAGTCTATGCTCCTCAAAACTGGTGCTGTAATAAGAGCAATTTTTAAAGCTTGAAATGCAGCTTCTGTTTCTTCTGTCCAATCAAATGGAACGTCTTTTTTCGTCAGATTCGAAAGAGGTTTAGCTATATGACTAAACGAATCTATGTAACGTCGATAATATCCAGCTAATCCTAAGAAGGATTGTACTTCTTTAACTGTAGTTGGCCTAGGAAATTCCTTTACTGCGTGTATTTTATCAGAGTCTGGCGCAATACCGCCAAAAACTTGACTTCTGACTTCACAAACTGACACTTCTTTGGCTTCATTTTAATATTAGCCTCCTTTATGCGTACAAATAGGAACTCAAGGTCCTTTAAATGCTGTAAATAATCAACTGAGTAAATTAAAAAATCGGCTAAATAGACAAGCGCAAATTTCCTTTTATCTGTCTAATAATGTGCTCTGCAGTCCTTTCCCAAACACTCGGTGAATTAGCCAATCCCATAGGTAATCGCTTGAATTCATATTTGCCTCCTGGGACTACAAATCCAGTCTTATATCCATCCTCTATTCCTAGCTGAAAATATCCCTGATTTGCATCTAAAACGCTAAATATCTTAGCTTTACCTAGCACTGAAAGAGTCTCCGATATCAACGGTAAAGGGAAAATGTCAAGGCGTGTCACCTTGTTTAATTTCCCATAATCAATAACAAACCTAAAGGTTCCATCCTTTTTCTTAACTAAAAGGGCGGGTGCTGCCCATGGAGACGTTGATTCTGTAATTACATCATTTTCAGTAAATTATCGATAATCTGATCCAGTATCTCTCGCTGTGCGTACGGAATATGGTACGGAGCTTGTGCAATAGGTCTCGCATCTCCAGTATCTATACTGTGATGAAAGGCATGTGCATATCCCAGATCAAATTCACTCTGTGCAAAACAGATTCTAAATTTCCATAATAATTCCTCAAGTTGCTCTCTTTCTTTCCTTTCCATATGTTCTAATTTAAATAGATTTAAATATTGTTCTCTATTTAACGGTTCCTTTGTTTTCTCATCCCTTATCTCGACAATATGATTCATAACATAAGGGGGTTGTTCTGCTTCTTGTAAATTTCCTACTCTCTTCCCTTTATCTAGAGTTAATTCTTCTTGGGAGCAATTTATTATTCAAATAGGTACAGTATGTTTATCTGTCACCTCTACCAATACATTGGCAGTCTTTAATCCTGGTATTCTTAAATCATAGGCTTCAATTACGCCCTGTCTCCCATTTAATCCTTTCCCTTTTACTACTCCTTCGCTCACAATTTCAGATAATGGAGGAATAATAACTCTCTTCTTCAAGTGCACTGGCACCATCTCTATATAATCTCTCTCAACCTTCTTCCTACAAGTTAAAAAATTATTGCCTAAATCCTCTTCATCATCTACAAAATATAGTTTATTGTCACCATCTGTAATGGCTTGCTCCTCAAAATCAATAGTAAGTTTTCTAGGCACAAACATATCTTGACCCAAAATTCCTTCACATTTAAGTGGCCATTGTTTCTCCCAAGCATAACATTCAATCATATAATCTCGATCACCTAGCTTCATAGCTACCTCATACGCTCCTTTAGTAGGAAACCCACATCCCATGATTCCCATAAGTTCTAATTTAGGTTTTTCAATAGCTTTAACTATATGTCCCTTTTTCTTTAATGTATCGATCATTGTTTCCGGCAATAATGTAACTTTACTTCCCGTATCCACAAGCATTTTTGTTTTAAAAGTTCCTATTAATGCCTCTACCATAATACAACTAACGTTCTCCGATAAACGTTTTTTGATTTTTTCTCCTGTATTCTCTGTTACACCTCCCCGTCTCGTTCCTGCCTCGTTTTTTGTTACTGTTTGTGGACTCACGTTTCCCTTTTCCACTCGCTGTCCCCGTTTTCTATTTATTTCCCTTGCCTTTTTTCAGCAATCTTTCTCTATATGCCCTTTAAAATGGCAATATCTGCAAATAATGTCCCTTGACTTGATTGCATAACACTGCGTCAAAATATGCCCCAAATTTTGGCAATTGTAACACCTGACTTCTTTAAATATTCTATGCATTCCACCTCGTCCTCTCACACCTGCTGTATTATTTGATTCCCGTCTCTCAAGCCCATTTTTTCTTCGCTCTTCCTCTCCTCGTCCCCTTTCGGATTCTTTATTTTGTTGTCCCACAATCTTTTTTATAGTTTCTTCTATACTCACTCCAATATTACGCTCTACTCTATCCTCTAACTCTGTATCTGTTAGCATATTTATTGTTACCGTTTTCCCTTTTACTCTCTTTTCTGCTTCTTCAATATTCTCAGCCGCCTTAACTGCTTCATCCCAGTTTCTAGGGTTCATATACACCATTCCCTTTTGTATATGGGGTAATAATCCTGCAATATATCTTTCTTTTGATCGATTCGCCATTAATTCTCTCCCGTATTCTCTTTTAGCTTTCTGAACTGGTCCTTCGCCTTCAACTGGCATCAATAGACGTCTACCCAAAGCTTGATGTCTAGTTGCAAATTGCAACACGCTCTCATTCCTCTCCTGATGACATTCTGAGAACAATCGTTCCTTTTTGTCCGGAGTAGGACGCAAAAACCTCGCAATCATTATTCTTTTAAATTCCTGATATGTGTCTACACCGACCATATCCTCACTCTCACGTGCATAATACCAGGTGGTCATAAATTATTGAGCGCATTTTGACAGTGAGTATTTTATTAACCAAGAAATGTACACACTTCTTGTGAACATCATTGAAAAGTACAACTCAAACAGTTTGTCAGGTGTCACTATCACCACCAGGCGGCAGCACTGTTTGGCTTAGGAACACAAAACGCGAAAATGGCGACCGTGCAGCAGAAAGCAATGTGCGTTCTTTGGTTTCATGAGCAGAAATCCGTGATAGCAGTTCAACGGCAATTCCGCTTGGAATATGGACAACCTGCTCCTGGAAAGGATTCCATAAAGCGGTGGTATCAGCAGTTTAAGGACACTGGAAGCGTAGCCCACAAGAAAGGTGCTGGTAGGCCTACCGTCAGTGAGGAAGTCATTGAGAAGGTGCGAGATGCGTTCCAACGGAGCCCTACGAAGTCAACTCGGCACGCCAGCTTGGAATTGCGAGTCCCACGATCTACGGAGATGAAAGTGATGCATAAGCGTCTGAAATTGTATGCCTACAAAGTTCAGATTGTTCGGAACTAAAGCCCGACGATAAACCGCAACGGTTTGCATTAGCGGAGCTCATTCTGCACAAAATTGATGTGGACAACACGTTCTTGGATAAAGTGGCTTTCTCAGATGAGTCAACATTTCATGTTTCTGGGCGTGTGAACAGACACAACTGTCGCATTTGGGGATCAGAGAACCCTCCTGAAGTCCGTGAACATGATAGAGACAGTCCAAAGGTCAATGTGCGGTGCGCGTTGACTGTCAATGAAGTGACTGGACCATTCTTCTTCACAGAGCAGTCGGTGAATAGCATCACGTACCTTGACATGCTGCAATGTTATGCTATACCGCAGCTTGAACAACGACAACCAGATGTTATTTTTCAACAGGATGGTGCACCGCCACACTGGGCAACGACTGTGCGGCGATACCTGGATGAACAATTTCCTGGTCGTTGGATTGGCCGCGTGGGGCCGATTTCATGGCCTCCCCGATCTCCTGACATCACACCACTCGATTTTTTCTTGTGGGGATATGTAAAGGACCGCGTGTACTCCAGTAAAGTGCGTGATCTTGATGAATTGAAGGAAAGGATTGTGGCCGTCATTGCAACAGTGACACCTGAAATGCTGCGGAATACATGGCGTGAAATCGAATATCGAATGGATATTCTGCGAGTCACTGCAGGAGCACACGTGGAAGTGCTGTAACTTCAGAATATTATGGAAAAAAACTGTTTGAGTTGTACATTTCTTGGTTAATAAAATATTCACTGTCAAAATGTGCTTAATAATTTATGACCACCCTGTATAATGCCTCACCTGCTAAACAAACTCACACCATAGCTAAAGTAACACCTGGTTCCCAATGACCCGCTGCTGCTATTTCTTCCGCTCTACGAAAAAATTCTGTGACGCTCTGACTCCCATCGAAAATTGGGATCTCTACATAAAGACCCAGCAATTGTACGTCCGCCTGTACATGCACATCTCCCATAGCACCTTCTCCCTCTACGTTCCCTTCTGCATCTCTGTTTGCCATCATGATAATAAAAAGAAATCCCCAATAGTTTATAGCAAAAATCTTAATGTTAATAATCTTACCCACCAAGTAAGCAAGGTCCAAAAGACCTTAAATACTATAAAATGTGGCAAATAAATATTGTAATGTTCATTTCTTTTTTAACGTACTCTATTTCCCACCGTTTCTCCAAACACTTTTCAAAATATCAATATTCAATAATTTCTCTAAACACTAATATTTAAGGCCAATCCTGTTGACACTGTGCCAAATATACGGGATGGTGCTATATTTCTAAACACTAATTTTTAAAACCAATCCTGTCGATTCTGCGCCAAATGTACGGGTGCCCAGACCCTAACTAATGCAGTCGTCTACGCCATTAAATTTCACTCCTTAAACACCAATTTTAGTTAAGGTCTGGCCTGCCCTTCCGTTTTAATATAAAACGGGTAGCTGAGGTTTAATTTGGCCCGACCCGGTCGTGAAAGTGCACCGGAGTTTATACTGTTATGAAAATTATTTCTGGAGAAACAATTGGGACTAGTTTAACTATGAAGACACACATTTATTCTACAATAAAATCTTATATACAGTAAATGTAATATGTATATATCTTTAAAGTAAGTTTTAATCAGAATAGATTATTAAACTGTTACACTCTCTTTATAATGAATTCTTCCATTTTTAACAATCTAAATATCTGAACTCTGTTCTTATCAACTTTAATTATAAGATTAAAAATTAACTTCTTAAACTTTTACAACTTGTATTTCATAAAAGGCTTCTTAAAATTCTTTTTATTTATTTTTCAAAATAATTGTCATTTCAAGCAATGTAAGTGAAATTTTTAATCATTTTAATTTGTTAAGTTATTTACTCTTCTTCTCACAAATAGAAGTTAAATAGGACAAACTCCTCACAAAATACCATATCTACAAATTAAAGTTCTTTGTGACTTTGGGATATAAAAAGATTTCCCGGTCTTCTCGGTATCTCCGTCGTCGCTCGTTGCTCGCTGCGGTGAGTGGCGGGGGGTGGCGTGATTTCTTCCTCGTCGGGCTCCGCGAAAGTTTTTAACTAACATTTGGTTTAAATCATAACAATAGTCATAATAATAGTTATTTTTTATTGATCTTTTGGTAGGGAATAATAAACTGTTTCTAACTAAAGGTAGTTTTCTAGTGACAGTGTTTCACTCTAAAACAACACACGACTTTTTCATGGTTCGTCTCATCTTCTCCCATTCTTCCAGACAAACTCTCAAAAGCATCAAACTCTCTGTAAATCTCGCTATCAACTGCCTAATGTCCCTCTAAAGATTGTAAAGAGACGCTGCTCACTGACGGTAAAATAATCATCGCTTTTTGGATAAAAATTCAATAGGTGCTCAGGATTGAAAGACATGGCACAGAGGTCGCTATCGAGGAGGAGGGGGGGGGGTTAGGGTGAAAAGACGATCTCCACTCGACTCGACAGAGCTAACTGTAAATTAACGCCGCTGTCAACCAACTCTGAAAATAAAATACCTTAACCGAACAAACGTATTGTTTAACAATTCTAACGGTTTCAATTAAATCTGTTTTATAACAAAGTTATAAAGTCGTCCCAAACTGTTAATAATCTGCATTAGAGATTATTATTGTTCTTTAAAGTTAGAACATTACAAACAAAGGGTGCGGGTCGCCACAGTATAATCTTGTGTGAATTTTTTACACTTAATGCCCTGTCTTTATAATCATTACAGTTTAGCCTATTCGCTCGACATAATTCCAAGGGTCACAGTTTGCTACTTTTACGATTGCCATCTCATGCTCCACATATATATATATATATATACAGGGTGGTCCTTAAATCTGTTACCATCCCTTCTATCTTGGATACAAATGCATTTATGCAAATTCCAGTAAACGGAGTGAATAGGACGTTGATGGTGCTTTTTCACATAGTGGCACTTACAGTTTTGTCATTATACAAAGTGGGACATATGCAAATCGTATCTTCTAAACCGTAGGAGATACACAAAATACTCCAATTACAAACTTGTTCAATATCAAAGAAGCAATAAAGCAAAAAAAATCAAATCTAATAAATGTCGTCAAATGCACAATTGGTTCTTGTTCTTTGTTGCTTACAAATAGCTTAGTGTACAAATTAAATCTTTATATTCAATCCAGAAGGTGTTTAATGTGACATCCATTTGCACCATAACATAATTGTGCATGGCATTTACATGTGATTGCTGTTATTGCCATTGTTGTAACAACCCTGCTCATTGACCTATTTGGGAATTCCAACAGGACAACGCACCAGTCCACAATGCGAACTCAACATATAAATGGCTCCTTTCAAACGGTGTTCAAGTTATGAACTAGGCTGCCTGTTGTTCTTCAGATTGGATATCACGTGGATTGCGGTTTCGAAGCAATGAAACTTCTTTAAGAGACACGAGAAGCTTATGTAAGCAGAAAGCTCATCAACTTCATCTGATAGTGAAGAATTGGGTCACCGATGGGGTAAGAATGACAAGTGACGAAACCCTTACCGTCGTAAAGGATCACGGTAGGACAGGGAGGAAAAATCAAAAGGATTGTCGGATGATTTTTCGAAGCAGCATAACAAAATAAGGAAGGCAAAGCCGAGTCGAATAAAGGATGAGAGAGTTCCGAACGAATGGGCGTGCAGCCACCAAGGGGCGATTCACCTGCTACTAACAGTGGGGATATTAGACATTTCACAACTAAATTCTACTACGATATTAACGAGCAGTCAATTTAACTCCGTTCTCATTCATGTTTTTTAGCCAAGACGACGAGACCTCGACGGAGAAGAATGGACGCAGCAGGAGAGCAACAGAAACTTTAGGTTTGTGCAATTTTAACAGAGACAGGGATAGACCATTGAATGATAATAATTTCCGTTATTATCTGCTCTTGATGTTGGACTGGCGCGTGACATTGCTCAAATGCGAAGCCAATGATACCGCTCTGGAATGAAGGCTTATTTTATTCCCCGAGTTGAAGCATTACAACTTGATTCCTACTAACATTAATGGCATCTTTCCATTCTCGGTAACTGCTTATCTAAAAGGAAACAGTGGAGTTTTGTGTATTAAGACCCCCCTTTCTCAATTTATTTTATTTAAGCTAATTGCATACTTGTTGCTTAAATTTTATGAATCTTAGTGAAGTGAATTGCATATTGGTTGTGTTTGTTTGTCACTTGTCTTAATTCACTGATTACTTTATCTTTTGAAATTCAATTTGAAGGTGTTTCGTCGATATCCTCTCTGCCCTGGCCGACGCATGATAATTTGGAATGGCCGCGGTTCTGCCTTCAGGAAGCCAGCACAACGCATGTTATCCATTTTTCGTATTCTTCTTTGGGCGCATCTCGTCTGGTCTAAGTAAAGGTTGGCCTGGCCCATCCGTGCCTCAAGTTTATCTACGTTCTCGTGATCAAGGAGACAACAAGCAACGATGGCGTTGTTATGATCGTTCGACATTTGTAATCAGTTATTAATAATGGCTCAAATCCTAATAGTTAATTTTCATGATTCTTTGTTAAAGGTAAACTCCACGGGAAAAATCGACTTTATTTTTTTTTACACCATAACAAACATTAATCCAGGTTTCTATTGTATAGACGAGGGTGGGCTGAAAAGTAATGCCTCCAAGTCTGTAACTTTTTTATTTTTTAACCGATTTTCAAAATTCTTTTTGTGTCTGATAGTCCCCATCCCTTTCCATGCATTGTACCAACGCGTGACTAGTCGGGTGAACCCGTCAGAGGGGAATTCCGGGGTTGTTGTCAACACCAAGACCGAACGGCATGTTTCACCTCGTCGTCAGAACGCAACTCATGCCCCTTGAAGTGCTATTCCTCTTTAGGAAGTGGTGAAAGTCGCAAGGTGCAAAGTCTTTCATTTTTAAACTGCAGTTTTTCATCTTTGAACTTTAGGCGCTGCAACCCCCTTTGATGTGTGGTGACCGTGCGCGGACGGGCGTTATCGTGCTGCAGAAGAGGATCCAAAGCTACCATTCAATCCGTGTGTCGACGACAACCCCGGAATTCCTCTCCGACGGGTTCACCCGACTAGTCACTCGTTGGTACAATACATGGAAAGGGATGGGGACTATGTCGAAAAGTGAATAGTGCATTACATAGAGGAGAAATGTGAGTATCAGATACAAAAAGAATTTTGAAAATCGGTTAAAAAATAAAAAAGTTACAGCCATGGAGGCATTACTTTTCAGCCCACCCTCGTATTATTCAAAATTTTTCGATTTTACCTAATATTTTATTAAGAACTAGCAAAGGTACCTGACGTTGCCCGGGATAATTACACTTGGATGTAAACAGAACAATCTCCAAAAATTAAATTTAATTTTGCAATATCTTAAAAATAAACACATGAAAATGCTTAGAATTAATACAGTAAAAATTCTAAATGAAAATTCGAAAAAAAGGCTCACAATGGCTGGACCTCTCCAATAATTTCTTACTCACGTAATCTTTCCTCAGATGTATACTTAGTGTTGTTGCAATTCCCACTCTCCTCTCGATGTGTTGAAGCAAAGCTTGGCCATTCATCACTTTGTGCAGTCTAGCACTCGCCGATTCTTCCATTTACTTGCTTCCCATTTGCTCAATACATCACGGAGCTAACTGTCGTCTTTCCACTCTTTCTCAATAGTCTGCTAACTCTCCATTATCTCCAGTTACTCATCATTTTTAAAGATTTTCAAGAAATTGTTAAGTACTAAGAACTCTCTTTTCTAAGAAAAGCCTGAATAACAGGAATTCTATGCATTGTTACAAATTGAAACTTATCCATATTACATCGTCATTTTATGTTCATTATTATAATCCTTTGAAAGATTGCTTTAACATTATATCATCATTCTGTGCTCATTGTTATTGGTGAATTGCGCGTTGATACCATTGTTGATGCGAACACAATGGGCCTATTGTTGCACAAACTTTGCCTTGCATTGTTGGTCATAAGATATATATTGTTGGTTCATGCAGTGTGTTTGTGAATTGCGTGCTGATACCATTGTTGATACCTATTGTTGTACAAACTTTGCCTTGCATTGTTGGTCATGAGATATTTCTCATTAATATGCCTTTCCATAACCATGAATATCGATTTTTTATCGATATTTATTATTTTTCCGAAATCTGAGGTAGACAGTGACCTTCCTTATGCTTCGAAGGTCGAGTATGCGAAATTTCATCAAGATCGGAATAAAACTGTAGATTTGTATAAAAACAGACCCACCCACACACAAACATCCTTCTTTATATATATAGAAGAAATGCCTCGGAAAATTGAAAATTGGCCGTGCGACCTTCCATCCCTTCTCCGGAGAACACGGCAGAACAAGGCGTCATTTCCTCATGCAAGAACCTCGAGGAATTTCGTCGCCGATATTCTAGTCGTTTCTAGTCTCGCTTAGAATGATTCTACACATGGTAAGATTTTGCTAACCTGTTTTATGTCGGAATGCCTTCAATTTCTTCTGTTTGGATGTGTAAATAGACAGTCGGATAGAAATTTCACGATTCATAGATTTTCCTGAACAGAACCGAATAAAAAACAGTGGATTAGTTTTTTACAGCGAGGGAACTGGTATTCAACTTAAAACAGAATCGTGTGTTCAACTCATTTTGATGCGTCTTGCTTTGTCTATGCATCCGCCGTTTTAAATATAGTATCAATTCAAACAAGAAATTCGCTGAAATTAGATCACGTATAAGGTGGAACTATTTGCTCTTCCAACTCTTTGTGGGCCTGGAGTTCTTTAAGAACAACTACTGCAACAGCATGTGCTAAACGCCGAAGGAATGAGGTAGGCCTTACTGCTATGTAAGGCACACGCCACCCTAATGTGCACATGCGGCAAGCAGAAGATCCCGTTTCACGGTTTAATGCATAGGGCTGTTTATCGCAGAAGTTGCAGTAGCATTTAATTCTGCTAACGGCCCTTGTATTTCGCTGTCACTGTTATCAAAATCGCAGTCGTCACTATCGGTCTTGTTTCATTTTCATAGTCCATTGCGACGCCAAACTCACAACTAACCGATAGCGTTCAATGTGTGAAGTCACGATTTCGAAACTCCTTCACACTTCTCCGCAACTTGTGACGTAACAGTTGCCGAAACATGATGCCAGTATCGATCGCAGGGGGAGGGAAACAATGAAAGTTTCTTATATATTTTATCAAATTTGAGTTCGAATTGAGAATTTTTATTCATGCTGTGTTGTTATTGAGAACTTCATCTTTCATTTTAAACAAAGTTGTTTTGAGTGTAGAGTTTACCTTTAACTCCTAATTTCAAGACTTTACTGTAATTATCATTTATGTTTATTCAGTTCCACTGCGTGTTATTAAACTTTGTTTAATTTCATTCAAAGGTAGTTCCGTTTTTACTTTTCCACATGACATAGGAACCCAATTGAAAACCTGGAAAAGGTAATCAGTATCAAAAAGCTATCATCCATCATGGGCAAGCAATTCCACAGAAATCACTGCAGGAGCTTATCAATTCCAATGCCGCACCGAATGATTAAAGTGCTAAGGAAGAATGGGGGAAGTATTGGTTATTAAATTAGAAAAATCACGAAGTGTTTTTCATTCTGCAACACAGAGAAACAGTATTTTTTGTTATTTTTCAAAATTAAAGTTGCAAGTTTTTTACTGTTGAGAAAGCAGATACTAAGTACTAACAAAGCTTTTCAAAATGTTGATGTTTTTCTTGCATTTATTGTTTATTAATAGTTAAGAAAATGTAGGTGGGTTTATACTTTTGCAATGCACCTTAGCTTTGGTTGACAGACTATCAAAATTCAAAGCTATCTGGATGTCCTAGATGCTTTCTACATCCTATTACCACTTCATTCAGTGAACGATTATTTTTTCTATCAGCATGATTATGTACATTTTGACAGAAATTAAAGTGTTACCGCCTGCTTAAAGACATGAGTATAAAGTCTAGATTGGCCAGCTCAAAAATCTTAAACTGAATAGACTGTTTAACTGATCAAAGCAGCGGCGAACATACAACTATCATTATATTGTCATTACAGCAAAGAGTAGCAACGATTGCTAATGTACATATTAACGTTATTGATGTTTATAATTACTGACTATAAAAACTACGAAATATCTATAAAAGTTTAAAAAATAGGAAACTGCTCAAACTCACATTTTTATTTGACTTTTTATTGTTAAGAAAAATAACTCTCGACAGAATACCGAGCACAATATGCCTTAATTTTTCTGGAACTTCTTGTCCTTTATCTCCTCTGTGATAAATGTTAAGAGTCACAACCGATAAACATGTTGCTAACATTACTAAGAAAATCATGACTCCATAATAGTGTGCTATCAGGAAAAAAGGGAAGCTGAATTATATTATACAGTAATAAAACATCTTAACAAAATACAAATAGAAACGCACCAATAAGTGGCAGGTCAGTTGAAGGCGGCATTTTTTCACTAACGTACGTTAAGAAGACCGTCATGGAAAGCATTGTGCTGACAGAATGTGATTTTTTCACCGGAGTCAGCTGGCATATAAAGTCTCAATAAGGCGATAAAAGTGATTAAAGTACAAGGTAATATCAGGTTGAAAACGTAGAACAAAGCTCGACGACGTAGCACAATTCTGAAAAATATTTCACAAAATGGATTAATATAATCTTTCACCTTTCCCTCTGAACTCATGCGAACGAGAACCCATTCGCTACTGGGCACGTAATTAGACAAATCTGCTCCTTCATCTAAGATGGATAGATTAACCTGTTATTAATAGAAATTAGAAGCTGAGGGTTACTTTTTTATTAAAAACTAGCTGACCCGAGCCCACTTCGTTGGGCATAATGTTAATAATCCTTTTTTAGTACAGAGTGTTATGTTTTAATTTCTAACTGCCAAAAGGAGGGTTATACGTAGGTATAGTTTGTATTTGCATGCTAATACAAAATTCGAAAGTAACTCTGTCCGAAAGAAAAAACATTTTCTGCGGGATTTGCGATAAACGAATTCCATGAGGATCAAGTCGCGGGAAAAGTTACTTTGGTTATGGTAATTTTAATTGTTCAAAACTTCTCTGTAAACTATATTGGATGTAATGTTATCATTTGGTAGCAAAATATATTGTCTATCAGGAGTTCCAACCTGAGATAAGCCACCATATAACTGCCCATGGGAAAAACACGGCTTTCTCAGGTCAATGCCCACCAGAGAGAATGTTTGACCTTGGGACTTATTAATAGTGAGGGCAAAAGAGATCTCCACTGAAAACTGTAGCCTTTTAAATGGTATGGGTAAATCAGTGGGAATCATGGGTATCCGCGGAATATAAGCCAGTTGTCCCACTGCTGGCCCTGTGAGAATGGTCGCCACGATTATATTGTCCCGTAACTCTTTTGTAAGCAGCCTTGTCCCATTACACATGTTGGGGGGGGGATCAAGTTTCTTAATAGCATGATAGGTATGCCAACTTTTAACACAAGGTCGTGAGGAGGTAAGCCAGAAGCGTTCAAAGAATTTAAAAATTCTTGGGGATAGTGCACTGTATCCTCAATATTACACACCGTATCAATAGACTTATAGCGTTTGACCTGACCGGGAATTTTCTCTAAAATGAGTCTATTTATTTCATTCACTGTATCGTTTCTGGGTGACACTATTGCCCTAGAACAAAGCCAATGATAATCTCTCTCCAATAAATTTTCAAGACCGGGATATATTGCGTCAATAAGATGTTCCAACCTGTGCAATATGTGTCCTAATGTCTCGTCAAGTTTAATGTCATTGCTGTTGGTGTTGGGAGAGACAATTTTTCCTTCGCCAAGATTGAGTAGTTGATGCGGAAAGTCGTCATCGTCGTTGTCGCTCAAATGGGCTCCCATGTTTGTTCGTAAATTGAGAGATGCAACCGAACTCCATAAGTGAGATGATTTTAAGCATGCTCTGACGACATCGGCGCGTGTTCCATTTGTTACTACAGGCAGTGTTTGCCGAAAATAAAAGTAACGCCACCCGCGAAAACAAAAGTAACGCCACCCATTACAGCATCAGAGTTTCTGAGGTCTTTGAGCGTCCGGTTCACTGCTTCAACATGAGTTCTATGACTCATGGTACATTCGTCCCATATAATTAAAGATGTTTCTTGTAAAATTTTCCTGAGTGGCTCATTTTTACGTATGGTACAAACTGACTGTTGCTCTAGTGAGACTGTCAGAGGTAGCTTAAAGGTGGAGTGTGCTGTTTTCCCATCATTTAACAGAGTAGCCGCAATCCCCGAAGAGGCAACGGCTAGTCCATTTCTCCCGGATTGTCTTACTTTTGCCAATACCAAATTTGCAAGAAATGTTTTGCCAGTGCCTCCCGGGGCGTCAAGAAAGAAAATTAAACCTCTGTTATTTAGCATACTGTCAATTATTGCCTCAAAAGCTTGTCTCTGGTCTCTGACTAATTTCGGTAAATTTTCATTAATAAAAACTGACAACTCATTGGTATCGTACGAACGTATCAGTATTATGTCCGATGCATTGTTATGTGGCCGAATTGGAGAAGGTAAACCAAAATCATTTAAGGTTTTCTCATTTAGTTCTAAGAGTCTATTTTCTATTTGTAATAGACCTTCATTGTACATGTCAT
>JAHWFO010035772.1:0-11545 GCA_023313115.1 Rhysida immarginata | reverse complement strand
ATAAATATTTAATTTTGTCGTATTTCTTTTATTATTAGTTATTATTCACATAAGTATTTAAGTTATTTAATTTTTACACTCTAGCATTATTGTTTACTTTTTAGTTTTATTTTCCGTATGTGAATAGTCAGTTGTTTTTCTTTTATAGTTATTAATTACAAGAATTTCTCTGAACAAGACGATACTGAAGCAGTTAGGTGTGGTAAATGTCTGATGTGGTAAATGTCCAGTGTGGTAAATGTCCGGTGTGGTAAATGTCCTACACCCAGTTTCATATATACGGACAAGCTGTTAATGTATGACCGCATTTAAACATCACTGTAGAATAAGTGAAGAGGGTTTCTTCAACTCACCTCTGTTTAACATATCTAAATAAGATTGATTTGATTCATCATGTTCCACATTTTTGGTCAAATCAGTTGAATACAGTGTTTTGCAATTCATACAACTCAACTGTAACTTATGAACACAGTATCCTGCAGTATAATTTAATGCCTCAGTTTCATTGAATGATATGGTATATTTTTTTATATTGACAATTAATTCTTCAAATAATTTAATGTTAATATTTGCTTGCAGAGTTTCTTCAGCAAATTCTCCTATTATTGTTCTAATGGAAAAGTTCCCAAATTTACTAGAAGTTAGCTTCAAAATACCAGTCAGTTTTAACTTTTGCTCAGACTGTAAAACTTGCTGAACGGAAATATTATAGTTATTTCCAGACATTTGGCGATACTGACCAAAACGTTCTTCCAAATTATCTGTTTGAAATTTTGCCGTCAAAACATATCTTCCTCCAGTGTGCAAAAGTTTTTAATAACATCACAAATTGTTTTGGTTGTATGAATTAAGCCATAAAAGGTTTCCTCTGTCATGCAACCACAACGATTTTTCTGTTTCAAATTCTGCCTGTGCTGCAACCAGTTTGCAAAGTTGTCAAGAAATGTTAGCCTGGTATCATCTACAGAAGAAATCGATTTGCAATTGTCATTTCTGGAATGTATTCCTTTACTCAAGTAATTGATATTCATGATATCCCGCCATTTTTTGATTGTTAATATGAAAAAAAAATATGTTAATGTTAATATGTTATGTTCGTAGTTACTTATCTTATATGTTAATCTTCGTAGTTACTTATCGTACTTCTTTCTGCAAGTTTTCGCATAGCAGCAACATTTGTTTCCTGAAATATTTTCAATGCCAAACTGACATTTTGTCTTTCCAAGTTATTGGGATAGAGAGACTTATAAGTCAGCTTATGGGCAAGTTTTATAACGGATGCTTTTCAAAATTATAAACATCTCTCAAATAAGGAAATTTCACACGCACTATCTTGGATAAATCATTAAAGTCAGGACAAAGAAATGTTTTTTCAAAGTCCATTTGAGTAATCCAATTATTACGAATTGTCTTAATCAAATGAATAGATATATCTATTGGTATGTCTCGTATTCTAAAATTATAATTATGAATTAACAAAAAAAGAATAATATAAAACTATTATACAAGTAAATTAAATCATTAAAAATTTTTGCGAAAATACACTAACTGAAGAGTTCGACAAAAGTTTACTTCATTGTTACTTCATTGTTGCATTGTTACAATCTTTCGTCGATTCGATGAGTCACTGAAACATTAGAGGACAGAGTGAGATTAACTAAGAGCCTGAGAGTGTATATGCAAATACGCGAGAATTAAGAACAAATTTAGAAAATAGCATATGTGGTCGATGCGATCAGGGATTTTAATCCAGTGTTAAGTACTTACAATGTGCAACATTAAGCTTGAATACAAAATTACGAATTAATACCAAAATATCGATATTATGAAAATTTTGTGGTAGCTAAGATTTATATATACTGATAATTATATCATAATCTATATATAATTATGGCAACACATTTTTTGTTATGCGCTTTTACCTATGTTAACGTAGACGAATACGCATGAAACTTATATGGTTGGAAAATTAAAATGGTAGTGCTCTAGATGTGCACAATATATTTTGGTTGCGTATTTGTTCATGTTAACACAGGTAAAAAGCGTTTCAAAAAAGGTAGCATTAAGGAACAGGTTGTGCACCAAAATTGGCAACACATGTACCATTGTCTTCTTTATTGTATTTTTTTAATAATAAATATCAAATTAACTCAAATCATTGTTGATGTTTATTTAAAAGAATTTTAATTGTTGTGTTGTTGATGTTCATTTGAAAGCATTAGAAAACGTATAACAAATCTCTGCAGCTTTTAAAAGTCAACGAACTGATTTCAGAACCAGAAAGGGGGAACAAGTATAATATAGTTCTTTTAATGTACCTACACATTATTCCATAGAAACAACTGCTTAAAAATTGTTATTAGCCAACTATTCAAGATATTTCTATAGCTAGTAGATAAGCATTTTATGAATTTTTCGTCATTTTCTAAGCTATTTAAAAGTTTTTTTTTATACATTTTGAAAGTAATATTTTTAGTTAAAAATAAAATAAATACCAATTTTGAAGTTTTTGATTTTTATTTATTTTTTAAAAATTTTGTCAACACTCTTTAGTAACAAAAAAGTATCGATTTTTGGTCCGAAACAGTGGGGCGGGGTGAGAGACGCAGAGTTAGGGAGGGACAATTTAGCTTAAATATAAATATTATATTTAGATAATAATTCGATAGATATATTAAAAGATACCTTTAGATTGCTTTAAATATTATTTCGAGAAATTTTTAAAGTTATCATTGCGCCCTAGAGACATACACTCCCCCTGGTTGTTGCATGTAGGGGGGTGCCAACTGTACTCGGACTGAACCATGGCAAGACTAATTCGGTTTTCTATTATCTCTGGATGGTAAATTACTGTGGGAGGTAAATCACTGTTTCCGAGAGTCCTCATGTGCCTTAGAAACATACATACCCCCTGGTTGTTGCATGGAGGGAGGTGCCAACAGTACTCGGACTGAACCATGGCAAGACTAATTCGTTTTGCTATTATCTCTGGGTGGTAAATCTCTGTGTCCGAGAGCACTCACACGCCCTAGAGACATACATTCCCCCTGGTTCTTGCATGCAGGGGGGTGCCAACAGAGCTCAGACTGAACTGTGGCAAGACTAATTCGTTTTTCTATTATCTCTGGACGATAAATTACTGTGGGCAGTAAATCACTGTTTCCGAGAGTGCACACGCACTGTAGAGATATACATTCCCCCTGGTTGTTGCATGCAGGGGGGTGCCAACAGTACTTGGACTGAACTGTGGCAAGACTAATTCGTTTTTCTATTATCTCTGGGTGGTAAATTACTGTGGGTGGTAAATCACTGTTTCTGAGAGCGCTTATGCGCCCTAGAGACATACACTCCCCCTGGTTGTTGCATGTAGGGGGGTGCCAACAGTACTTGGACTGAACCATGGCAAGACTAATTCGGTTTTCTATTATCTCTGGGCAGTAAATTACTATGGGCAGTAAATTACTATGGGCGGTAAATCACTGTTTCCGAGAGCACTCACACACCCTAGAGACGTACATTCCCCCTGGTTGTTGCATGCAGGGAATGCCAACAGAACTCAGACTGAACTGTGGCAAGACTAATTCGTTTTTCTATTATCTCTAGATGGTAAATTACTGTGGGCAGTAAAACACTGTTTCGGAGAGTGCTCACATGCCCTAGAGAATACATACCCCCTGGTTGTTGCATGAAGGGAGGTGCCAACAGTACTCGGACTGAACCATGGTAAGACTAATTCGTTTTTCTATTATCTCCGGGCGGTAAATTACTGTGGACGGTAAATCACTGTTTCCGAGAATGCACACACGCCCTAGAGACATACATTCCCCCTAGTCGTTGTTGCATGCAGGGAAGTGCCAACAGTACTTGGACTGAACCGTGGCAGGCCTAGTTAATTTTTCTATTATCTCTGGATGGTAAATTACTGTGGGCAGTAAATCACTGTTTCCGAGAGCAATCACGTGCCCTAGAGACATACATGCCCCCTGAATGTTGCATGCAGGGGGGTGCTAACAGTACTCGGACTGAACTGTGGCAAGACTAATTCGTTTTTCTATTATCTCTGGGCAGTAATTTACTGTGGGTGGTAAATCACCTATTTTTCTTCACATATTACAAACACACCAAAAAAAAACCAGGAAACAGCTGGGTAAAAAAAACAACAATGGAAGATGTGCCTAGAGGCGTGAGAAGTAGTCAACCACTGCAAAACTCCTTTCAGAGAGAAAACTCACTTAACTTTGGTGGCTTCAATCCAAAGAATCCCAAAAATGGAAAACCAAAAAAAAAAAAAAAAACTCAAAAGGAAACAACAAAACCAAAGAGAACTCCCAAAAACTGGATGAAAAAAGCCATGCTTTTCGTGTTAGGAGGCAACAATGCACACTAACCATACATCAAATCCTTTTCTACTTTTGACGTTTTGGGCCTCACATAACTCTTGGCCTTACGGGCCTTATTGGTCACTGTTTTCCATTACTCGAACACTGTCGGCATTTGGTCTACGATGTTCCCCTCCAGGGGTTGCCAAATATATACATACCCCAACCTGTTTAGTCACAGTGGGCGAAAAACATCTTCCCAGCCAATCACTGGTGGCTAATGGTTCGCGTTTTTTTAAATCATTGGTGGCAACTATACAGAATCATTTAAATATTACATCACATTGCCTAGGGGGTGTCATTCTGTGACGATTTATGACGAGGTGGAGGGGGGGATCAAATACTGTGTCATGGTCACTTCAGAGACATTCCAGAATTTCGGAATGGGAACTCCATATGTTTTTGTTTATCCCAAGTCCCAATAAAAGTCCATATGTTTTTTCTGTACTTGATTAGCAACAAATAAGTCTTGACCTTTCTTGATAGATCAGCAATGTTTTTCACCATTTCGAAGCTCATTGAAAATAATGCCACATCACTTTCTACCTCCTCCAGTCCCCATTTTCCAGAATGGTACAGGACTCAACATAGCAAAAGATAATGGCAACTATCCATCCGTTTTTATAAAGTAGCAAAATACTTTGTTAAAAGAAAATCTATTATTTGTTGTATTTAATGAAAAACCATACAACATAGAATTTCCATCAATGAAAAATCAAACAAGAAAAAGAATTTTTAATATGTGGCACCTATCATGCCTCACTAACTTATTTGAGGCGTCATCAAAATAGCTGTGGCATAGTTCCTGTTATGGCAGAAACACAGCCATCTCGTGTAGTGACAAAACGATATGAAGCTTTAGCCATAATGAACATCAATAGAAGCAACATGAAACGGAATGGATCAAAGAGCAGTTCGATGATAAGAAAAAAAAATCCCAATGTTAAAAATAGTGAAATTGTAAATTTTATATCAATAAGATCTCATTTAGAGTGTCCCTGAAAATGTAAAATAAATTTGAAATAATAAAAATTTTTGGCAAAGTTGACCCAAACAAACTGCGAGCACTGCAGTGAAACATCCCTTGAAGACGCGACGTTCAGACGCATGAACAATACATTCAAAGCAACTGTTTCTTATGAGGTTGATTAAAGAAATTTTACTTGCAAAATTAGGAAACTGTTACTACTTTTTCGGGCAAAATTGGGCCTCCTCCACTCCACCTTCCCCAAAACGACCTCAAATTGAAGGGTGAGGGCCTGCAAGTGCAAAACCCGAGCCCCCCCAATCCAAAACTAAAGGACTGCCTGCGCCTTCTCGCTACAGAACTCTCAATTTCAATGCTGAAACGTTCTTAAGTTTCATTAATCACATCACCTTCCAACAACCCAATAGCTCAGTTGGTAAAGACAGTGGTCTCTGAAGCAAGACGTCCAATCATCCCAGGATCGATTCTCGGTGCTGCAGGAATACACTTAGAAAAAAAAATTATTAAGGCATCGTTATCCAACTATAAAAGGATTTTAGCATCAAAATGTTACGAGCAGTAGCGGCACAAATACAAAATTTGTAGAGGGGCACAAATACAAAATTTCAGGTTCTTAGGCCTTTTCTTACAAAAGTTATAGCTTGATTTGTATTTGGAGCCTCACGACCCCTGCAGAGGACTATATCAATTTTAGTGTGTAATAGCTAAAATTTTAAGAAACACATTATAAATATAAAATAGTTCAAGTTTCTGAACTTCTGGTTTTAAATTTATGGCTTGATTTGAGATTGAGGCCGCAAGGTCCCCGCCAAGAGACTATATAATTTTTAATATAGATTAGCTAAATTTTTAAATACCACACTATGATTAAACAAAATTTTTGAACCGTAGGCCTTTCCGTTCAAATTTTACAGCTTCAATTGTATTTGAGGCCGCCAGGGGCCCCGAGCCCTATAACAGTCTCCTTGTATATTGTCTAAAATTTTTAGGTAACGCACTGTAAAAATATAAAACTTCAAGTTCTTAGGGCTTTTTATTATTCAAATGTTAGAGCTTATTTATGATTTGGGCTTCAGGGCCCCTGTGAAGACCTAAGAGCCTTATACCAGTTTTCGTGTATATTAGCTAAATTTTTTAGTAAACTACTATAAATATACACATTTTCAGATTTCTATGCCTTTTCGTTCAAACATTATAGCTCTGTTTGTGTTTAAGGCCCCTGCCAAGGCCCCAGAGGACTATAAAAATTTTAGTGTATAAGAGCTAAAATTTTAAGTAACACACCAGCAATATGCAAGAATTCAGATTTCTGGACTTCCGGTACAAAAGTTATAGCTTGATTTGTGACTGAGGGCTCAGGGCCCCTGGCGAGACCCAAGAGCCTTATACCAGTTTTTAGTGTATATTAGCTAAATTTTTAAGTAATTTTCTATAAGTAAACAAAATCTCAGATTTCTAGACCTTTTTGTATAAAAGTTGTAGCTATGCTTGTGTTTGGGGCCTGTGGTGCTCTGCTGGGGCCTACATTACTTTTTTTGTATATTTGCAATATTTTTTTAGTACCACACTATGAATATACAAAATTTCAGGTTTCTAGACCTTTCCATTCAAAAGTTATAACCTGATTTGTATTTGAGGCCTCGGGGTCTTCTAGCAGGCCCCATAGGCTTACATCACATTTCTTTTGTATTTGATATATTTTTTTAGTACCACACTATAAATATACAAAATTTCAGGTTCCTAGGTCGTTCCATTCAAATGTTATAGCTTCAATTGTATTTGGGGCCTTGGATCCTCCGGCGGGGCCCTAGAGGCTTATATCACTTTTCTTATATATTGGTTTTATTGTTTTAGAACCGCAGTACAAATTCACGAAATTTCAGGATTTTTGCCCTCTTGTTCAAAGGATAAAAAAGGAACCATGAAATTCATACAAGTGGCCCCTGAGGGACCCCGGGCCACCCAAGAGGAGTCGCTATATATTTCGCACTGTCATTCTTTATAGCGCCTACGTGTGTAGAAAAATTCAAGCCTCTAGGTCAATCCTTTCAAAAGTTATGGCATCAAAATGGTATGAGTTGTAGTGGGAGTATTCGCTATATTGCGAATAGACTTCTTTAAATTCTGACGTCAAACAGTCAAACTCTGACATCACAAATTGCTCAAACGCAATCAAAACTCTATAGACTTGAAAGGAAGTCAGTTGGGGTAACCACAAAAACACATGGTTTGATCCACCCTAGAGGATTCGCTATATTTTTTGCTCCGTCCTCTGTATAGGGTCTACGTGTGTAGAATATTTCATGCCTCTAGGTCAATCCTTTCAAAAGTTATGGATTGTTAATAGGGTTTTAGATGATGCTAAAACCCTAAAAAGAACAACAATGGTAAGTTCCTGGTAAGAGTCACAGACAGAGGGTGTAAATCGTAAAAATTTTCCTACCTGCTGTTGATGGCACACGTATCCTCCATTACGGAAACAGGCTGACAATTTCAGACTTCAGTCGTGACGTAATATCACGTGAACAACGAACTTGACAGGCTTTCTATTCTAGGGGGCCAAGCCTAAGGGACTCAAATATAGGGAAGGGAAAAAATTACGCGCTCGTGGGAGTATTGATTTTTGGGTGTAGGAATTCCTTTGCTATGTGACAGGTGTTTAGAATTGTGGCTTTCTGTAAGGTTTTGTATAAGTGTGGGTTTACATTTAATGCTGACAGACTTTTGTGTAGTGAATGTAGAATAACCCCAGTGGCAGAAAGAACGACAGGAACAATGTGTACTTTGTTAATTCCCCAAAGGCGTTTTATTTCGTATATTTAGTGATTTTGTCAGTGTATGTCTTTTGTAAATTGTGTGTGCTGGGGATATCAATTATGTAAGCCACTTTGTTTTGCTTATCTATTAGTATAATGTCTGGTCTGTTATGAGGGATAGTTTTGGCAGTGATTATAGCTCTGTCAAAATATAGTTTAAGCGTGGTGTTCTCTTAAACAGTGTCTGGGATATATTTATTGTATGGATTATGGTTGTCCCTAAGCTTGTGTATTTTAGCTAGATGTTGATATTCGATGTTGGCTACTTGGTTATGTCTGTGTAAATAATCTGTCTGGGTGAGTATTCTGCAACTGGATATGACATGGTGGATGGTTTCCTCTGCGATATAGCCGTTCCTGCAAGATCCATCAGTCGAATCTTTGATAATATGTTTTCTGTAGCTTTTAGTGTTAATAACCTGGTCTTGTATGACAATCATGTTTCACCCAAGAGACTCCCTTCACTCAACCAAAAGCTCGATGCTTTTTTGTTGACGTGAGGCTGTTGAGGTCAGAAGGATGTCTACCGTGGAGTTGCTTTCCGAGCCATGATTGAAGTTCAGTGCATGTTGTAGGAATGTTTTGGGTGTTCTGCATGCTGTTCAGATTCAAAGTGTGTATTTTGTATCAGCCATGCAGACTGCTTTGTGCAATGGTGATGTATGTTGATTAGAGTAAAAGAATTCTCTGAGTGATTGAGTCTGTTTTTGGTGTAGATCTAAACGAGGCAGGGTGAGTCTTTCAATAGCTGTGTGTGGATGGTTCTTTCTGTGCTTTGTAAGCAGTTTACGTTGTTTCCTTTCAAGTCCCTCAAGATCTGTGTGTGTTCACTGTATGACTCCAAAGGAGTACGAGAGTATTGGGGTGGCATAAGTATTGATAGCCTTGATTAAATTTCTGGAATTTAAATGTGTTTTAAGTATTGCCTATGAAGATATTGTTTAGTGAGTGTATTCTTTATGTGTTTGTGCTCCAGAAGCTTGGCTTGTTTAAATCCTAGATATTTATAAAATTCGTCATTTTTCATAGCAACAATGTGACCTGGTTCTTCTAATGTGACCTGGTTCCCTGAGTACTCCATTTTCAATGTGACTAGTTTTGCATTTGTCCAACCCAAATTGCATGTGTATGTCTTTTGAAAAAGTTTGTGTAATGTCGTAGTAACTGGTGCAATTCTGTTTGTGTGGAGGCGTAGATTTTTATGTCGTCCATGTAGATTTTTATGTCATCGCAAACTGTGAAAGCGTGTAGTGGCAATTTTTATTGTGTTTAATCGTGTAGCCATAAGTTATGCTTTTAAGTCTGTTTGAAAGTGCATTTAATGAAAGACAAAACCAGAGTGGGCTCAATGAGATGCCCCGGTTTATCTGTATTTTGTCAGTCGTTATGGTTTCACTGTTGAGTGTGAGGTGTAGTGTAGTTCTCCAGTGCAGCATTGTACTTTCTAAAAATGTGTAGGGTTTATTTTATATAATCGTAGGGTATATAAAAACCATGAGTGTGGGACACTATCAAAGGCCTTTTTGTAATCAATATAGGCTCACGAGGTGTTGATGTTTATTGTGAGTTGCTCCTTAAAAGCCATGTGATTTCTACGGCATCCCTTTTGTTGCTCAGTGAGAATGTTGTTTGTATCTATGTGTGTATAAATTTTGTTTGCGATACAGGCAATTATTATTTTTTAAAGTATAGACAGGCATGTGATAGGTCGATATCATGTGGGATCTGTAGTGTTATGTATGTTATTCCTTGTGTGAGGAAGTATAGCAATGTCTGTGGTGTTTACAAAGTGTTGGAAATCTGTTTTGCAAGGGTCAGATGTAAACAGGTGAAGCGCTTATACCAATAGTTCTGAATCCTGTCTACACCTGGAGCCTTCCAATTGTGAGTACGTTTAATGACTTGTGATAATTCATCTGGTGTAATGTCGTATAAGGCATTTTTGATAGCGTGGATGCTAATTGCTCCTCTTCCCTGATCCAGCCAGCTTTCCTATTATGTTCAACTGAGACAGACCAAAGAGAAGACCAATAATGTTGGAGTGCTGTTTGCGTTGGCAGACTAGTGTTTTGTGTGTGTGCATATTCTTTATTTAACTGCTTATAGAATGTCTTCTCATTGTTTGCGAATAACTTGTTCTGTTGTTTGTGCTGAGTGCATGGTTTGTATCTCTTCAAGCATTGTGTTTTTTGCACTAACTTTTGTTTTAATGTGTGCATATTTGTATTCTGTAATGTGTTGATTGTGCTGCTCGTGTCTGGTGTGTGTTTTAATTTTCTTAAATAGCTGTCTGAGACATTTGTTCTGCTTTGATGAAGTGTTGTTATTAGTATACTGCGTAAGTCTATCTAACTGCTTGCGGATTTCATCAATATCCGACTCAATCTGCTTTTGCCATTTAGGTTTCTGTTGGGTGTATAATTTTGGGGTGTGTTTATGAATTGGATATAACTGTAAGAGCCCTAGTGTAAATGAGCAGGTGTATGTATTCTAAGATAGATTTTCTTCAATGTACTATGGTAAGATATATAATAATAAAAAATAATTACGTGCTAGCTTTTAAGCTATCGAAATGAAAAACAAAGAGAGAAGATAAACCTAAAAACTGTGAAGTCTACTTACATCACAAGATACATGTGGTAAGATATATGTGTTCACGTAAAATAAAATTTCCCCTGTTTTGCTGTTTGTTTATTTTAGGTATACCTGGTCTTATTGTGTGGGATCTGTTCCCGTGCAAACTGTAAGGCGTCTTTGTAGGGTGTCATTTAATGTTTCAATAAATTTGATATTCATTTTGTGTTGTGGACAAATATCATGGTGAAGTTCATTGTTGAGTGTGTGTTCTTCAAGTTCATTAGTGATGTCAATGTTAGTGTTTGAATCCGCGTGTTGAGTGCCGGTTTGTGTAGATGGCTCGTGTTCTTGTAGCTGTTCTGCAACTTCTTGGCTTATTTTCTGTAGCGTGGGTAAGGGTATTAAATTGTTCATAATAATCGCTGATCTGCAATGCGTTATTCAGTGACTGTGATGTGAGGATATGTCGACAATCGACAATCGAACATTGTAGTGTATCGGTATTCAAGTGGAACTTGAAGCATAGCTTCCATAATCTCACCCTTCATAATCATATTCCAAGGGAAATACACTGAGCTAGAAAAGAAGCCTGATGTACCCACAAGGGTCATCCAAAGTATGAAAGAAAATTGACTCCTCTTGGTGGAGGAAAATTTGATTGACGACTGTCTAGACTAGAAGCAGACCACTAGTAATAGATAAAAACACGACCTATGAAGTCCAGTAATCTGGAAATATGACATTATCAATGTCTTCAAAATTAATATCAAGTATATGCCTTGGAT
>JAHWFO010035768.1:0-10560 GCA_023313115.1 Rhysida immarginata | reverse complement strand
GTGTTACATCAAAATTAGAATTCAAAAGTACCTCAAAATCCGATTGCGTTCAAATTATCTTCAGCCCTCTCCTACTTCAGTTCGGAAATCAAACAGGTTCAAAACGAAATAATTGCCATCCTGAAGCAGAAGGCCATAGGAGCCGGCATCCACAGCAGAGCCAAGTTTGCTGAAGGCGCAGCTCAATTGTCCTCTGCTGTCTTTGCCAGGGAAAAGACCGTGCTCGTGCACTTTCCATCCCCTCTCTGTCCCACAATAACAAAACTGCATCCAGTCCTCATGAGATTGTCTCCACCCTCCTCACAGTTTACTCTGATAGGTTCTCCCAAAGTCAACCCCGGTCAGCCAGAGCTTATCAGTGGCTCTCGCTCCTCCCCAGCCTGGTTGGCGCCAACGATGATTCTCTGGCTCGCCAGATATCCTCGGATGAGGTGGCCTCCTTCCTTGGCAGGAGCGACGGTCACTCTAGTTCCGGTCTGGATGGTCTTACGTACGACTTTTATAAATTATCTTGGCCCATTATCAAAGACTACTTTATTAAAGCTCTCAACACGGTCCTTTTCAGCTCCTCTGTGCCATCTAACTTCACGCAAGGAAAAATTATTTTCCTTCCCAAATCTTCGGCCCCAGCCAGCCCCAATGATTGGCGTCCGATTACACTATTGAATTCTGATTATTAAATCTTTATGGGTGTCCTTCAGCAAAGATTATCCTGTTTTGCTGAGGACATTATTAGCCCTACCCAACCGGCGGATCCAGGACAATTCCATCCTGCCTGAATGCATCATGGAGGAGACCAACTCCTGTGGGCTAAAGATCGCCATTCTTAGTCTGGAACAGAACAAGGCCTTTGACAATGTTAACCATACCTATCTGCTTGCTATATTCAGGCAGATGGGCCTGGTTAAGTTTGCTTCCCTACTTGACACCCTTTACAAAGACGCTGCCTCCGTTATCTCTACAAATGGCCTCCTTTCCCCGCCCCTCTCCCTTCACAGAGGGGTGAGGCAAGGCTGCCCTTTCTCCCCCTTACTTTGTGCCTTCTACATGGAGCCTCTGACGAGGCACATATCCATCCAGGTTCACTTCAAAATTACGACATTCTTGTCATTGCTAGCAACCAGCTATCCCTTTGCAGCTTCTACGATGTTTTTAAGTCGTTAAACCCGACCTTCAGTGTTTCCCTGTTTCCTGGGGTGAAGCACACAAGGTCCTGGGCCCCCACCACTCATTCTCAATCCTTACCTACACAGCTGTCAAGAGATTAAATTGCTACATTCATTACTTTTCTAGAAGAAAGCCACAACATTCAGATGGCCCCACTCCAAGTTGGATCAATCCAAAAATATAATACCCCGTTTGGGCTTATATTACTGTCTCCCAGCGACAAAAGGCAGCCTCCCAGAGTTTTGCAGGTGATTATGTCCGATCTGTTGCTGCACTTGTTGGAACCTTTTCCTTCTTCTTTCTTTGTGCAACACAGAGAGGCCAGCACGATTCCACTTCTCCTATCTGGCGCATGCCATTTCGAACAATGCTTACACGGTGATTTTTCCTTATAACCTAACCTAACATAACATAACCTAATCTTCCTTCACTCACGAAAGACTTCTCATAGATCTTTCTCATCATTCGCTCTTCTTTCTCTGAGATTGCAAGTCAAATCAGCTGCCTCAGACATCTAAGGGCGTCACGTACGCCTCAGTTAGGCCTAACCCATCAAATTATATTGTTAAGAAAAGGGAATGGTCCGGGCCATTTTGCGGATAGTGCTAAAAATTTATCGCTTCTCGGTCTTTTGGCTATGATAAATTTATAAAAAATATTGTTAAAGTAAAGTATATAAAAATTTTAATAAATAATCTGTTCTTCTGATGCCCGTCCAGATACTAACACACAGGTGCCGACGGACGATGGTGCAAATGGCGATGGTAGTATGGATGGGGAAAGGCCGAGGGCTCAGAGGTACAATTTTAGGCAGCGTCGTCGTGTAGATTATAACGCACAATTATAAAATTGGATTGTGTGATTTGGTTTTTGATTTGAAGAACAGGGTTCTTCGGTTCTTGTGGTGGGGCATGTGTGACTGAGGGTCAGTGTGTGTTTCACTTGTTGGGGGTGGAGCATGCGTGCGTATGTTTGAGTGTATGCTCTGGTCGTTGTATTTTATGTAGTTGACTCGTTTTTTATATCGTGTTTGCGGTGTTGTCGTTATAAATTCGTGAGTGACTGGTTGCAATTTATTGTAATGGGCATGATAAGCTTAGTTTTCTTGGTAATTGTTAAGAGCAATTTATGAAGAGCGATGTAAATTCCCCTTCGCGGCAACAATGTTTTGGCGTCGATTGCTAAGCTTTGTTGTGGCGAAGAGGTTTTCTATGAAAAACCGCGTTTCTTTTGTTTTGTGTGTAAGTATTGCTAAGAGAGGTTCTTTTTTTTATGTTGTGGTTAAAAAATATTTTTCGACCGGAGTAGACGTTTTTTTATGTTTGTAGAGGAGTGAAAACAAGCGACCGGCGATGGAGGCTTCGAAAATGGCGCATGTTACTCGCTATCCTATCAGCATCGCTTGAAAGTAGAACAGATAGCAATGCAGTTGATTTTACAGTTCGATACAAAATTAACTCCAAATGCTGATGTTTCGAAGCATTGGCGATTTTCACGATAAAACGTCGTAGAGTTCGAATGAAGTCCGTGGTCGTGGCAGCAGTTGGCCTAGATGTTCTTTCTCCTCATGAACTACAGCGTTGAGAAGACAACTTGTCATCGAGCTGGGTGAGACCGTTGCTTTTTTTATTTATTTCGGAGAATTTGTTTCTTGAATCACAAGGGAAAACTGCGTAGACAGGTCATTATCCGAATGTATATTGACATTCTTGCGTTCGTGTTTTATGTGCAGTGATTACGCATCGAGCGGCAGTCGCTATCGACTTTCTTCCGACGGGACGCTCCTTTTGCATGCGCTGTTGAAGAACGATTAATTTGTGAAGCAGTGCAATTTTCACTTTATTCTATGTTGAATATTGTTAAGGAAACATATTGTGGGTTTTAACGCCATATGGCAGAGAATGTTGATTTGCGTTTCTGAACAATCCATGTTCAGCTGAGTCGGCATAAATGTTGCTTGTTGAGAAATCGAGAGGTGCCAGCGTGAAATTGAGTCATAAGGCTGTTGACTGTTGTGAGGGCAACTGCCCACGCGCGCGCATAAGTTGCAGAGAAAAACGGAACCTAAGGGTTCGTTGGCGCATTGTAGTATTGAACAGGAAGTGGTTTAATAGCAATACTTAAGTGGGTTACGGTATCCCTCCCAGCAATATAAAAAGGGGTACACGACACGTTCCAGTGTTGAATTGATGTATTAGCTCTAGTGATGGTGATTAATGCGCTAAGGGGTGGCTGGAGCAGTTTGCCCTGGTACATTTTTGCGTACCATTCTTAAAAAAAGTACACTTATGCTGGCGAGATGCCAATTTGAATATGTACAGTAATTCTAGGCAAAAATACTTGCTGTAATTATTGTTTATTTTGGAATTTTGCATTTGAAGCTTATGCTTTTGTTCTGTTCGTTTCAGAGGGCCCCTGAGTTTGTGTTTAGTATTGTTAAATGTCTTAATGCTATATGGGTATTTAAATAAGTAATTAAAGTTCAAATAGATGATAAATGTTGTTGTCTTGCTTAAACGTACTAGCTAATACTCTTTTGCACGGCTAATTCGAGGTCCACCCTCCCTCACCTCGACGTAAGGGGATTAAGTATATTATAGGACTACGCACTGAGAGTCCTCCCCCGTCCGTGGGTGGCACAATACCACCATCAAATCCTACTGCATCCTCCCGGCGGCGTAACCGTACTCTTGTCCGTGCTGTAAGCGACAGTTCATTCATCTAAGCGACGGGAGCGGAGTAGATCCCGGACAAAACGGAATTAATGTCTCTTAAGTTCATCTCTCTGAACATCCATTCTCTAGCCCCTCAGTTTAAGCAGCATGTTTTATATTCTTTCATTCGATTTCATACTCCCGATATTCTTTTCCTCCAGGAGGTTAAACTGCGCAATAATGATGGCCATGAAGGCCTAAAATGGCTCCAAAAGTTTTTCCCTTCTGCTGCAATTTACGTAAACTCTAATCTCTCCCAATCACGTGGGGTGGCCACAATCATATTTAATAGTAATATTTCAGTAACTAGTATAAATGGAGACAATGATTTTAGAATTATTTCTTTACATATCATATTCTCATCACAAAAATTCCGTTTAGTTATATATATGCTCCAACTTCTCCAGTGGAGCACCGCGATTTCCTCTTTGACATCATTCCTTTTTTGTTTACCTCATCCTTTTTGATTTTAGCTGGGGATTTTAACTCCCATCCTGATGCTACAGACAACTTCACTTTTGTGTTCCCAAAATAGGTTGGTGGATGTTTGGAGCAGACTGAACAAAGGCATGGAAGAGCATACCTTTCAGCAAGGTATTAATCCTTCATATCGTTTAGATCTCTTTTTGGTAGACGATTCTCTTTTATCATCTCCTGGGCGTGTGGTCGTAATTCCCTGTTCTTTTTCTGACCACGATGCTATCTGTTGGTCTAGGACACTGCCGCAGCGCCCTCATTCAGGTTCCTCACGTCAGTGGTACTTGATGAACAAGAAGTTTACTCTTTTTTTTCATCGTGAGGTTTCGGTATTATCACCTTCTTTAGCCTCTTGACAATACCTCAAAGGTCGTATGAAATCTTTTTTTAGAAGTCTTGGCATCACAACAACTTGTAAGCACCGTCGTCATCTTAAACAATTAGAATTTATTCTTGGTGTTTTGAAACGTTCTGTTCCTCTATAAGCTTTTGCCACTGATATCCAGCAGATAAAGTCAGAAATGAACGCCATCTGGAATCGTAGAGCAACAGGTGCTTCTTTGCGTTCTAAGGTGGATTGGACCATTGGTGCCACACAGGCGTCTTCGTCTGGGTTTGCTGAGGAACGAGCACGCGCCTCACTACGATCATGCTCCCGTATTGTTTCAGATGGTAAAATTCTATCATCCGATGATGAAATCCTTGAAGCCTTTTATAGCCACTATAGGGCTTTCTTTTCTTCCCCCTGCCAGCCAGAGGATGAAACTTTAGAGTGGGTCCGCCTTCTTCCCCCGTTTCAGTATCAGGAAGATGAATATCTGACTAAACCGTTTGAAGCAGAAGGGGTTTTAACCGTCATCTCTGGCGGTAAAAGGGCGCGATCCAGCCCAAGTCTTGATGGCCTGCCATATACCTTTTATGTGAAGACGTGGCCCGTGATTGGAGACTTTTTATTGAAAGTTTTTAATTCTTTATTAATTTTCCCTGAGGCAATAAATTCTGATTTTACTGTGGGCAGGATTATTTTCTTGCCTAAATGTTCGGCCCATAACTCTGTTACCCAATGGCGTCCTATTACACTATGAAATACCGATTATAAGATTTTTACTGGAGTTCTCCAGTTGCTATTCAAACATCTAGCACTGGATCTTTTTGACTCCGGGCAAAAGTGCTCTTTACCAGGGCGCCATATGACTGACAACCTTTTTACGATACGTTGTATAATGGAGGAGACGGTTATGCAGAGGCAAACTTTGGCCATTCTTAGCCTCGATCAGGAAAAGGCTTTTGATAAAGCAAATCATTGCTTTAGTTTTCATAATTTCCGTCATCTTGGACTGACTAAATTTCAATCAGTATTAGATCGCCTTTATTCTAGGGTCTTTTCTAAGGTATCAATTAATGGTTTGACCTCTCTTGCTTTCCCACTTTGCAGAGGTGTTCGACAAGGATGTCCGCTCTCTCCATTAATTTATATTGTTTATCTGGAACCTGTGTTAAAATTTCTTAAAACTCACCCTTCAGTATCTGGTTACACGCTTACTATTGCTTCGTTGATATCATTTCTCTTGCTTATGCAGATGATGTGGTTTTATTTGCTTCTGACTCCTTGACATTAGATATTTACATCAGTCATTTGATCTGTTTGGCCGGTCTACTGGGTCTAACATAAATTACCAAAAATCCAAGGGTATTGCGGTTGGTAACTGGCCATCTGCTTCATTGAATACATTTCCATTAGATTGGGGGTTATCTGTAAAGATTCTGGGTCATTATTTTTCTTTTGACCCCGAGTTTGATACTCTTAAATGGAATGACCTTTTTTCTCAGTGTTCCAATAGGCCTCGTCCAACTGGCGCCTAAGACACCTAGCGGCAAAAAATGTAAATAAATCGAGGAAAGAAAATCATATGGCGCGTTTTGAAAATGGAAAACCATGCGTGAGGCGTCTTTTGAATGAACAAAAAAATGTCTGAACAAAATCAAAAAATAATTCACTATGGTTTTAAATGCCTTAAAGAGAATTCTGCCAGTACATCTACCAAAAAGAAAGGCTACAAGTTAGTAGAAAGTAAACACGTGTTTAATGTCCTCGAGTACGATGACGGGATAAAGAGCCCGATCACGGCGCAAGTGACACCACAGACGAATGTAAACAAACGTCCATACGATATAACTATTCAGGTATTAATTATGGAAATAATTTATAAATAGTTAATAAATACAACTGAAAAATTAAATAATAATTAACAAATAACAAAATAATAATTATATAAGTATAATCAAAATAAAACTAAAAAATCAAATAAAGAGCTGACGTTTCGGATAGAGCCTATCCTTTATCAAAGCAAAAAGGGATAATTCTCTAAAAGCAAATAGAATATTAGAGAATTATCCTGAAGTAATGAAATTAGTACTAACGGACGGGTTTATATATAGTTTGCATGGGGAATAGTAAGGCGTTATTGGCTGACAAACAAGAGAACAAATGAGATTAATTAGACGAACTGTTGGGATAGGACAAGACGGAGGACAAATAGGAAATAATAAGGGGGCGGCGAGAAAAATGTAATAGGATGAAACATGAAAGTGAAATTATAAAAACGTTTAGGAATGATAGGGTGCCTAGCAAAAAGATTACGTAAAATAATTACTGATTATTAGTAGACAAAAAAAGAAGGGGGAACAAAAAAAAAGGGGGCTGTCATGAAAGAATATTATTGACATTGTTCAAAAGTATCGATTTTATGATTCCCTGACTGTACTCGGTTTAAAAAATAAAAATTCCCTGACCATTCCAGGTCACTAGTCACCCTGTAAAAAAGTCCCCCATGTAAGAGCAACGGATCAAAAGTAAAAAAATATGAAAGGACATTGAAGAACATTGAAAAGAATAAATAAAAGATAAGAAAGAAGAAAAAAAGAAGAAAAGGCCCCATAGGGCTTGCGACAAATTAACGAATAGCTGAAGTTGGTAGGGGACATGGGAAAGGTAATGAGGGAATGGTGCCTTTGCTAAGGTTAATGCCATTAGGGGTGAGGGAATTAAATTTCCAAATAAGAAAAGACTCGAATTGCTTTCTCTCTTTTTTGCTATGGAAGTTACTACGAAGAATATAAATGCTGATGGCCTGTAAAGAGTGCCCAGGGGAATTAAAGTGTTTAGCGACAGGGGTGTCAGCATTGCTAAGAATATCAAACTTATGCCCGGCAAATCTGGAGCGTATGGTATTGCCTGTCTCTCCAACGTACTGTTTCTGGCATACTTTGCAATGTAACAGGTAAATTAAGTTGTGAGAAGTGCAGGTCAGGTTCTGGTTAATCTTGAAAGTAAAGGAGGAGGCACTGCTGGAAATGGAGGTAGCAGGGTTAAGAGAATGACAAACACCGCAACGCTTTATATTGTAAGGAGAACATCCCTTAGTGGAAGTGCGTGATTTGGTAATAGCAGCATGGACCAGAATATCTTTAAAATTAATTGTCCGTTTAAAAGAAACTTTTGGTGGTTCTGGTAGAATGGAGTGGAGAAGAGGAGAATTATCAATAATATGTTGATATTTCCTTAGGACATTTTCAATACTATTGAGGGTTGGATGATAAGGAAGAACTAAAGTAGGTGTTGTCATGGCTGGAAAAGGTTTGGGGTTGTTGTTAGAACGAGAATTGCGATGTTTATAGATAGAGGCGCGTATGACAGATTTGGGGTAGCCTCTTGCTTTAAAGGAGTGGGTAAGGGCATTAGCATGGAAATCCTTGTCAGGCTGATTAGTGCATATTCTATGGATGCGAGTTAACTGACCTAATGGGATGTTATCCTTGCAATGGCGCGGATGGCAGCTGTCATAGTGTAAGTACTGGTGTTGATCAGTGGGCTTCTTATAGAGATTAGTAGACAATTTATTGTTAGTGATAGAGATAGAGACATCCAAAAAAGAAACTGTCCTGATGGAGTAGTTGTGAGAAAACTTGATGGAGGGGTGGATGGAGTTGGAATGGGTGATAAAAGATAAGAGTGAGTCTTCGTTGTGCGGCCAGATCAGGAAAATATCATCAATATATCGCAGCCAGACCAACGGCTTTAAGGGAGACGTGGAAAGTAGTTTGGTTTCCACTTCCCCCATAAAAATGTTAGCATAGTTGGGAGCCATTTTGGAGCCCATAGCAGTGCCACTGGTCTGGATGTAATACTCATTGTTAAAAGTGAAGAAATTGGAGGTGAGGATGGTGCGAAGAAGAAGACAGATAGTGTCAGTGGAAGGAACTTGAAAAGGTTTGTTAGCCTTGAGACTGTTGCACACAGCTTTAACCCCATCATCATGAGGAATGTTAGTGTAGAGGGAAGAGACATCAAGCGTGCAGAGGAAGACGTTCTTGAAATCGTAGTTAGAGTCATTAAGGCGCTGGATATGGGAGAGAAAATCGTTAGTGTCTTTGATATAGGAAGTTTGGTTGGTTGGTTGGTTGGAATTTTAGGGCGTCGGCTACTATGGCCATTTTGCGCCCGACAAAGTTTAAAAAATCATATGGAAAAAAAACACATAAAAACGTGAATGACAAAGATGGAAAAACAATAAAAATTATGACTATGAGATTTTAAAAACCCTAATAAATTTAAAAAACCGACATTTTCCTCCAGGGTTCTCCCGTAATAAGAAATATTTGTATAGGTTCTGTGTAAATCATTAGTGTGTAAACGGCACTAACTGACTATAAAATAGATGATTAAAATTTATTTTTTGAGTTGTCACCTAATAAAAACTGATGAATATGATTAGTGTGTGAATGGCACTAAATGGAACCTATACTTAATGATCAAATATATATAATGCAAAAGCAATAAAAAGATGATGATATGAATTTAAAAACATGAATAATTTTTAAAAAAAGAAACACTTTTTTAAAAATTATGGGGTTGTTACCCAACAAAAAATCTAAGGAATGATTCAGCCCTAATGAGCGTCGTAGCTTAGTGTGTAAAGGGCACTGGATTAAAATATGCTTAATAGTTAGCATTGCTCCACAAGAACACAATGGAGCTGGTTCTTTTTTTAATAAATGGATGTGAGTAAGACGGCTGTGACCAATCCTAAGCCGAGTAAGAACAACATCTTCCCGCCTATTTGTTAGACAAGGTAAGGACCACGGTGTGATGGAACGCTTGACTTCAAAAAGTTTATTAGCTGGATTAAGAGGCCAAGACTCCTGCCAAGAAGATTTGAGTTTCTTGGAAATCACCGGGTAGAAATGCTCGGGGATTGACAGCAATTCCGAGATCGGTACCTGAGTAAAAGCGTGTTTTGCCGCTTTATCGACCCGTTCATTTTGCTGGATACCCATATGACTAGGGATCCAGACAAAATGAATTCTGGTACGTTGGGAATCCAAAAAATAGAGGTATTCCTGGATTCTTTTGACAAAAGGATTTTCAGAATTGAAAGATTCCAACGATTGCAAAGCGCTCAGAGAATCAGAGAATATCCAGATGTTGGAATTTGGATATTGAAAACAGAACTCTAACGCTTTGGCTAACGCAACCAATTCCGCTGAGAAGATGGAAAACTCGTTTGGCAAATGATAGGAGAATATAGTATTATTTATAAGGAATGCACAGCCAACCCCGTCCTCTGATTTGCACCCATCTGTATATATGTGGAAGCCATCAGGAAGGGTTTCTAAAAAAACCTTAAAAAGTGCGTTAATTTCGGCTTCCAAAAAATTTGATTTTTTCCCCCGAATAAATTGTAGTATATATCTGGTTGGGGAAGAATCCACTGAGGGACATCTCTGACCTCTCGGCTATGCATGGCTGGTTGGTTGGTTGGTTGGAATTTTAGGGCGTCGGCTGCTATGGCCATTTTGCGCCCGACAGAAAGTTTAAAAACCAGTTTATAAACCCCATAAAAAAAAAGAAATTAGATGAAAAACATTCATAAAAACGTGAATGATAAAGATTAAAAAACAATAAAAAATATGACTATGAGGATTTTAAAATCACTAATAAATTTAGAAACAGACTTTTTTCCCATGGTTCTCCCATATGACGTGTAAATCATTAGTGTGTAAAGGGCACTAAATAAAATAAAGTAAAGTAAAACATACGCTTAATGGTCAGATATATACAAAAATAATAAAAGGATGACTAAATGAATTTAAAAATAGAAACACTTTTTTAAAAATCATAGGGTTGTTCCCCAATAAAAAA
>JAHWFO010035760.1:0-15284 GCA_023313115.1 Rhysida immarginata | reverse complement strand
TTCAGAAGACTTTATTTTTCGAAATAATGATAATTTAAAACCAATAAAACCTAATAAAACTGACTCTTCAATTAATCTTGTATTAAATTTATCTTCAGCTGCCATTTTCTGGTTGCGCCATCTCCTATCAATAATGTTAACTTGGACCAAAATTAGAACCAAAATATATTAACATGAATTGAGATAAAATATCAGATCGTATTTTGTATTTATTTTAGAAACATATCAGTGTTTTTCCGACGAAGATTCCCTGAAAGCTCTTATTTTCCTATTTTCCTCTTATTTTAGTTATTAGGCAACCGTTTTGAACGTCGGAGTTACTTAAGCTATTTCTACTACGTAGCCTGTGCAAATGACACGTCATAGGTGAAGCCACGCCCACAGAGCCCAAGTCTGTAGAGTTGCCGAAAGTGCAGACGCGACCGCGTGAGATCATACCACGTGGCATGGCACTCGGGTAGTCGTTACGCGGTTACTTTCTAGATGCAGCCTTAATTTATGCAGACTTTGACTCCTGCTTTGACCTACTTCAGCTTCGTTTTATATATGGAAATTATATTACATACTGTTTTGTTTGGAAAATATATTTAATGCGCTCCTTCTAACACTATGTTACTACTAATCAGGCCCGCAGTCAGGGGGGGGGGGGTCGAGGGGGGTCGACGACCAACCCATTATCGAAAAAGGACGACTCGGTGGAATTTTTGAAAAAAGGTCCGACTCAGTGAAATTTTTGAAAAAAAATCCAGAATTTTTGAAAATCAACCCCCCCCCCCCCAAGATAATGTCCTGGCTACGGCCCTGCTAATGTGAATGAAATCACTATTTGAAAGAAACAGGCGCTGGCAGTTGGAGGCTACTGGCTAACGTGATTGGCTGAATTTGATCCGCTTTCTTATAATAGACAGATTGTAGACAGCTTGCACAGACGGCTTGTTTTCAGCAGGCAGCCAACAACAGCGCTGATTTAATACCACTGCTACTTGCAATACAGTGCAGCATGACGTCATTTTTGATGCAGCAGCGTTGAGCAATGGTCGAATTTAACAGTTCGCGGTTAGCTACACCATTGGCTACCATGCTATGAGGTATCGTCTGATGTTCCAATATGGCCGCCGAAGAGGGTCATATTAAGCTTAAGTCATTGGCCACTAGTGGCAGGGCTGACGACTGCGAATACTATGCGAATAATTGTAAATAAGCAGATTGTAAATGCTGTCAACGAACATACCAGTGACTATGATTTGCTTGAAAGTGTTATGGAGGAGACTGAATAACCCGAATTAATATTCTCTGGTGCTTCTCCATCTACATTCATCGTAGTTGTGTTTCGATTTCCTTGTTGCTCCTCCGCCATCTTAAATACCCTTGGAGCATTCGGGCGCTCAGATCTGAGAGAACAGTGTTCGGCGAGCGCTTTGTTACTTCCGCAGCGAATATGACAGATTTTGAGCTATTCATTCTGACCAGGACCGTACCCAGAATTTTATTTGTAAAGCACAAGCTAATATTTGTAAAGCCCGGAGCGACATTTTTTTTTCTGAGATAAAGCAGCTTTCAGCAACGGTCACTCAAGCGGTTTCACAATTAAAAAGCTAGCGGCGGCTATAGTTGGTGATAACTGCAAATGCTTCACGTTTCATGAAAAAGCGGCACAGCAAGCGTCTTCATCTGCTGCTGCTGTAGTCTGTGCAAAAAACGAAAAAACGGTGATTGTTGAAATCCAAGATGGAAACAATGAAGAATGGATTGTTGCTCGATCTACTTTGGTCATGTGACTTTTTAGTGCCCCGGCCTGTCTTTCTCGTGGGCTACGAGTATGTGGTTATGACGTCATCACAAGTCACAACCACAATTCCTTGGTTGTCCACCATTGATCACCCGTTTGCCACGTTCATTCTACAGGGTGAGTCAAAAGTCGCAGTACACCCTGCAGGAATTGGGAAATCTAAATATTCAAGTAAGTTATGGGTGAGATGGTCTATCTTTTATGGTCAGGAAATGAAATTATCAGAAAATGCTGATGTTATTTGATATATCACACGACCCCCTTTCCATTAAAAAAAATTGACTTAGATTCACCCTTTTGCTGCGAAAAGCGGATATATCCACACAAAATTACATTATTTCTACCTGCGGAAATCTGATTCATCTCACAGGTTTTAAAAAACTTCCTGTTGCTGCTAAAAGTGGATAATTCCATCTTCTCAAGAATGAAAATAAAATTTAATTACGCAGTGAAAGGGTTAAAGGTTGCCGACTTCAAGATGGCGGCCATGTTCGGTACATACCATAAAAGATAGACCACCTCACCCATACCTTAGTGGAATATTCAGATTTCCCAATTCTGCAAGGTTTTCGAAAAAACAGGGTGTACTGCGACTTTTGACTCGCCCTGTATTCTGGACTGAAATGGTGCAGGTTCAAACTGTCTCTAACTTTGATACTATGTCTGTGCGTGGTACGTGCTTTTGCCTTCCCACAATTCACATACAATTCAGTTTTTCTGAATGATACCGCAGCCGCCCGAATTCAACACACCAAATGGTGGGCCAAGTTTTGTTTCAACACATCGAGAGAAGAGTGGAAATTGCAACAACATCAAGTGTAGATCTAAAGTAAGATTACCTGAGTAAAACATTATTTAGACTAGAAGGCATCCTTAGAGAGGTCCATCCATTGTGAGCCTTTAAAAATGTTTTTTTCGGTAAATCAAGTCCCGGTATATCACCTAGAATAGATTTTTTTTAGTGAAGATATATAAGATATATAAGAAAATTCCTCTGTTTCGGATTTTTCTTAGAATGGTTAGTCCCTTCGCTCTATATTGTAGTGATTGAGTTATTATTTAACCAATTTGGAGGTTTAATTTAGCTTTTTGAGGTTGTTCTCTTTACCTACAAGCGTAATTATCCCGGGCAACGCCGGGTCTTCTGCTAGTCTTCTATATACAAGGTGATTATAATTAAAGTCCCTTTGTAAAAATGCTATAAAAAAACAACCATGAGTCCGAATGACTTCAAATTTGGACTGAGCATTCTTGAAGAAGGGGCATTTGATATGGATAAGAAAAAAAATAGTTCCAAAATTTATCACTAGATGGCGCTGTAAGCGGCATATTATGCCTAGGAGGATTTGTACTATGCAAATTGAAAGATACGCATGCACATGAGACATTGCATGTGTTATAAAAACGCAGGCCTCATGGCGTTCTCGTCATATTTGTATCTCAGCAGCTTGCCATGGGTCTGTCAATGAAGGATCGCGCTCTGCTTGTGAAGCTCTTTTACAAGAATGGCGACTCTGCCATAGCAGCTTTAAAGAAATTTCGGGTATTAAAGGGAATGAAAAAAGGATGTGGTCCGATGTCTGCAAAGGCTCTGAGGTGTATGATTAAAAAATTCGAAGCGACAGGTTCTTTTGCAGTGAAATCTGGCAGAGGGAGGAAAGCAGTTGCTTTGACGTCAGTAGAAGATGTGGCTGAAGCATTAGAGGAAGGGTCGAACAGTGGTGTGCAAACGTGCAGTGCACGGGGAATTGCCCGAACTTTAGACATGCCTGTGAGCACGGTCAATAAAATTTTACGCAATATCCTGCATTGTTATCCCTATAAAATTACCCATGTTCAGGAGTTACTTCCTGCTGACCTGCCAATTAGACACACGTTTGCTTTAGAATTTCTAGCTCGCATGGAAGTGGACAATGAATGGCCATGGAACATCTTGTGGACAGACGAAGCCCATTTTTATCTCCACGGCGTTGTCAATACACAAAATTGCAGGATATGGGCAACGGAAAATCCTTTCGCATGTGTTTCAATACCGCTTCATTCTGCAAAGGTAACTGTGTGGTGCGGGATGACAGCATCATTGATTATAGGGCCATTTTTTTTCGAGGAAGTGGGTCCTGCGGGTCCCGTTACCTGTACACTCAATGGTCAACGGTATGCGTGTCTTTTACGCAACCAGGTAATTCCAACACTTCAACAGCATGCATGCGTGGATAGAATAATTTTCATGCAAGATGGCGCTCCTCCGCACATTGCAAAGCCAGTGAAGCAAGTGCTGAAGACACATTTCGGAGATGATAGAATTATCAGCCGTCATTTTCCGAGAGCCTGGCCTGCAAGATTACCGGACCTCAATCCTTGTGACTTCTGGCTCTGGGGTTACCTTAAAAATCATGTGTTCAGTGGCCCAGTTGCAAATTTAGCGGAATTGAAGGCTCGGATTACGCACCACGTTCACAACGTGACCCCGGAGACACTCCGGTCTGTTGTGGAACATGCTGTTTATCGGTTAAAACTTGTGGAGGAAAATGGTGGACAGCATATTGAACATGTCTTGCGCAAGTCCCGAGATAATTAATAGGCGTTTCCATTGTTGCTTTTTATGCGGTTTTTGGCCCAAGGACAATTAAAAACCGAATCATTATGTGCTTTTTATGTGGTTTTTGGCCCAAGGACAATTAAAAACCGAATCATCATGTGCTTTTTATGCGGTTTTTGGCCCAAGGACAATTAAAAACCGATTTTTCCCATCCGATGTGGTACGACCTTGCCGTGGTGGATGGGCTTTGCACTAACAGTGCCACAACTGTTAAATGACTTGAAAGTCATGTTTTCCATCATCAAACCCGAAGCAATCATGTTCATTGACCGGTACAGTTGATTTTTTGCTAATACTGTACTGTATAATAAAAAAAAAATCATGTTTAACTTGTTTTAGTGTCAATTGCATTCCTTGACCAACTTTAATGTAAAAACATCATGCTATAAACAACTCATGCCAAAGCCGTCGTATTTCAATTCAAAATGTCACTTCTAGCTGAATCCGCTTCCGTTATGCCGCTTACAGCGCCATCTAGTGATAAATTTTGGAACTATTTTTTTCTTATCCCATATCAAATGCCCCTTCTTCAAGAATGCTCAGTCCAAATTTGAAGTCATTCGGACTCATGGTTGTTTTTTTATAGCATTTTTACAAAGGGACTTTAATTATAATCACCTTGTATATAAAGAAGGATGTTTGTGGGTGGGTCTGTCTGTCTGTACGTTTTTTATACAAATCTACAGTTTTATTCCGATCTTGATGAAATTTCGCATACATGACCTTCAAAGCATGAGGAAGGTCACTGTCTACCTCAGATTTCGGTAAAATAATAAATATCGATAAAAAATTGATATTCATGGTTATGGCAAGGCATATTAATGAGAAATATCTCATGACCAACAATACAAGGCAAAGTTTGTACAACATTAGGTATCAACAATGGTATCAGCACGCAATTCACAAACACTCTGCATGGACCAACAATATATATCTCATGACCAACAATGCAAGGCAAAGTTTGTGCAATATAGATGAATTTCAATTTGTAACAATGCATAGATTTCCATATATAGATTTCCTATTATTCAGGCTTTCTTACAAAAGTGAGTTCTTAATACTTAACAATTTCTTGAAATTTTTTAAAAATGATCAGTAACTGGAGATAATGGAGAGTTAGCAGACTATTGAGAAAGCGTGGAAAGACGACAGAGGAAGCACTCCTTTAGCTCCGTGTTGTATTGAGCAAAAGGTAAGCATGTCAATAGAAGAATCGGTGACTGGTAGACTACACAGAGATCAATGGCCAAGTTTAGATTCAAGACATCGAGAGAAGAAAGGGAATTGCAACAACATCAAGTGTACATGTGAAGTAAGATTACGTGAGTAAGAAATTATTTAGACTCCTTATTTAGCAGTGGCATCCTTGGAGAGGTCCATCCATTGTGAGCCTTTAAAATTTTTTTCCCGAATTTTCATTAAGAATTTTTACTGTATTAATACTGTATTGATTCACAAAATAACATCATTTATTTTTTGAAGCTCCGTATGATATGTCAGATATTTTACAATATATTTATAGTGTATACATTATTCCTGGGACTATGAATCTAAGGTCTTTAATAATGAATTAGAAGTGATCACCAATGATATACTGTATCCAGACAAATTACTTTAAAATTTTCCGTATCATCACTTTTTTTTTTTACCCTGATTTCAGACAAATATTTAAGATTCTTAACATTAGTTTTTTTAAATTATTTAACTAGTTATTGTGTGTCATGAGGTGTGTGCATACTTTCATCCTGTTGGAAATTTATTTATCGGTCCGTATCTTTATAATCCATTCTTTTCTTCTAGATTTATCTTTAGGAAAGTCATGATAACTTAAATAAGGCTTTTTTGAGGTTGTTAGAGCATGATGACACGCAACATGTAATCGGTATTGTAATATCGTCACAGCAACCTTGACAGTGGCGCAACTATTGTGACAGCTTCTGATACTATTTCTTTTCCTATGCTCTATGTTTGTGTCAGAGCATTGTAATGCATTAGCGAAAAAAACTACCTTGCTTTCGATACTCAGGTCGCAGGCGAAGAATTCTGTCCCGTAAACGATGACGACACCAAAATCAGGGGTGTACAATATTAAATCAAAAAGTGACTTCATAATTAAAAATAATTTTTACAGAAAATCCCACTGGTTATTCAGTAGACATTAGATGTAAATGCTGTAACAAAATGAAGAATTTATTGGGATTAAAAATTGTTTGTTTGTGGTTGCGACAGGTTATACTGTGGTCGTCAATAAGTGCTAAATTGTGTGTGTGGCCCATGTCAATCAAATATTTTGTTGGGCGACATGGCTCCTGAAGATAGAAAAGGTTGGACACCCCTGCTCTAGAACCATTAAGGTATAGACCTGTTTACGCGAGGTTATTACTTCCGGTGTTGCGCGCGCAACTTGGAGGCAAAAACAAACAACTTGTGCTTGTCAGATAGCTAGAAAAACGCGTTTCTGCCTATCGTAATGGATTTCTTTCACTCGATTTTTTAAAAAGTTAGATCCACATGAAAAAACACTTTACGAGTGCAGAAATTAAAACTGGGATGGTGTGGTTTTACCAGATCTCTATAATTTGTCTGAAAATCAATGGAAATATCATCCAAGGTTCTGGCCACATGTAGAATGGCCAGGTATTTACAATTACTTTATTGAGTCTTGCACAATAAAGAAAATTTGAAACCATATAAAAGTCTGCATGTCTATTTTCATGTTTAAGATCGAAGCTTTTATTAGGTTCGAATTATTTTCAGGTTCCAAGCAAATTATGCGGATGGAATGACTATTCTAAAAACTCGTGTAGGTATTCATTTTAGAGCCTAAATTTATTTATTGAATTTTGAATATACCCTATAAAATATAAAATTAATCATCTGATTTATAGATAAAATAAATTATAAAAAAATTATCTGACACGTAAAATATAAGAAGCCAATGTATTAATGTAATTACTTGGAAAAGAATTCTAATAATAATAAAAATATGGTTGCATTTCAATTGTGGCTAATTATTTCTAAAGTAAATTGAGTTTTAAAACAGTTTTGATTAAATATTTGAGTGGTAAGGTTTTATGAGATGCAATCCCAGATTTTTTTTGCAAAAGCATTAGTAAATACTCTTCCTAAAAGTTTACAACTCCCTACGTCAACTTTTTGATGCGATAAATTAAAACCGTCTTGCTTGTGTCTTCTTTTTTTTTTTCATCTGCGTTTTATTTTAAAAATCAGTTTATTTTTGAAACAATTTGCACAAGTGAAATGACCCACTTTTTTGTTATTTGAATTCTTTTCCAAATAATTTTGTTATAATTACGTTGGATTCTTTTACAGTTTTGTCGATCTTTTGTATCCAAGCTGCGCGAGCATCAGTGCGTGACGTCATGTGACATCAAGATAAAATGGTCTATACGAAACCCATCAAATTTATACAGCCATGATTATTTTGAGCCCTTTAAACTGAAAGGAATTATATAAGTGTACTTTGTCTCTGTTGAATTCTAATTCTCGTTATCACAACGAAACACTATCTAAGCTTACTCTACATAAATAGAGCACTTTTTTACGGAGAGCAGTTCACATAAAATAATTTCACATTTTAAAACCTGATCGAACATTGTGCTTTATATATTAGTATTGATGAGTCGCTGATTAAAATCAAATCTTCAATCTTAGAGTGCCGCGCTTTAGTGTATGAATTATGATTATCAGCGTTCGACGGTGTTATCCATGTTTAGAGTAAGACCTAAAGTACTTGGTATGAGCGTTGATGAAAACATGAAATAAGTTCTAAAATTGGCAGCAGTGGAGGAAGTGATTGTGATGAATTTTACTGGCGTCCTAGAGATTCATAATCTTGATATTTTGGAACAGATATACAGGGTGATCCAAAAGTCATTAGACTTTTTAAAACCTTATAATTATTAAACTATTTACAATAAAACGATGCACAGAAATGCTCAGAAACACGGGGGATTTTTGTTTATAATGAAAAATATGTATTTTATATTAGTTACATATTTGACCAAAAGATGGCGCTGGAGTTGAATTAATGTAAAGCTCTGGATAGGGAAAGTAACGACAAGTTGAGCGTCTGCTAGTTTTGGCGGCCATTTTGGACCCACTTACCTTGCTTTGGCTAAGCCCACAGTTACATTTTTTTGCCTGTATTTAAGAGGAAAACGTAATTCATCGACTAATTTTAGGTTATTGTGATTAAACTTTTACTAATTAGTACTGAGTCAATTTCAAAAGTTAATAAAAAAAATTAATAAATAAATGCTTCCACATTTTCCAGAAGTTTTTTGGGCCCCAATACTTTCATTATATTTGCGCAAGAGCAAGAACAATCAAGAAGTATGGAAAGAGCGAATTACTTTTTTTTTCACATCCCAACATTCAGGAAAAATTATTCTGTTCGAAACATTAACTGACCATTCAGTTAAATCGATCACATTTACGATGGATTTCAGAACATCATCTTCTTTTGCTCGAAATTGTTTTTCAGCAATTTCTAGAACTTGAAACCATTTTTTGATATGTAATTCAGAGGATCCTTGTCAATATTATATTCCTTAGCATAACTTTTTATTTCCGTCAGCCTGGCATGTTCGTTTTTGCTAACGCTTTCTACTAGGGAAGATCTGCATAGGTCACAGAGTGTGCATTTCCTTTTTAGTGAATTAACAATGCTTCCTCCAAAGTAAAACAGCGAGTTGCGTTCTTCTGAACAAAATTGCTCCATATTTTCAGCATCTTCAGAGGGATCTTCATTAGCAGTGTTATCCACATTTTCTGAAGCAAATTCACTTTCCTCTGTTCCATTCTCCTCTGCCACTTGTGTTCTGTGGATAAATACTGATGGTATAGCGTTGTGCTTTAACTTTCTTATTCCATCCTTCCTATTCTGCTCAAACTGGTCTTCTGTGAAGCGTTTCTAATATTAACAGAAATTTTGTGGTTTAATAACACCTTTATACGATATAGTATAATTGGGGCGTTTGTCTTAGGGGATATCGTCCTACACGTGCTGTTAGCATTAAGTAGAAACCCTCACAAGCTCTAGACCAATCAGCGCGCGAGTTTGGCGGCAAACTGACAGGGAAAAGAATGTCGTTACTTTCCCTATCCAGAGCTTTAATTAATGGACTTAAAATGCAGTTCATTTTGATCAATAATGAAGCGTTTCTTAAAGCAACATCAAAATAACATCCTTAGACCCAAGATAATGCGCAATTAGCTCATCTGCTTATTTCACGCATGATAAGATTGTATTCTACATTAGCGCCACCTTTTGGTCAAAAATGTAACTAATATAAAATAAATATTTTTCATTATAAACGAAAATCCCCCGTGTTTCTGAGCATTTCTTTGCAAACCGCATCGTTTTCTTGTAAATAGTTTAATAATTATAAGGTCTTAAAAAGTCTATTGACTTTTGGATCACCCTGTACTTGTAGTTTCCATAGCCTCCTTGGCTATTCTTAGCACTAACTTATATATTGTAAGCAAGATGAAGAGAGGGAATCCTGATGTAATCGTAATAAGGTTGAATAAAATGAATGAAAACTATAGGGAAACATAAAGCTGCCGCCGAGTTTGATGAGTAGTTTACTGATGTTCTTAGGCATGGTTTTTGTGTGATGCTAACAGTTCCTATTATATATGATTTGTGATTATGTCTATTTCTTCATTCATTATCAGTTTTATTCAGAAAAATAAAGTATAGTATTGTAATAAAAGATTTAATCTAGTAAATGTTTGAATATACAAGAATAACATAATGATTTGATTATGAACTTCAGTTAATTGAGTGAGATGTTGAGAAATAAATGAATTCGTCTACAATAAATGGAAAAAGACTTTATTTTAGATTTCTTTTTCTGTTTGCGAGTAAAAATCTTTCAAAACAAAAAAAGAAAACTGTTCAAAGTGAAATCAGAAAGAGCAAACAGTTTAAAAAATTGTTTCTTTTGTTTGGTGCCAAATGTGTGTTGTTTTTTTTTTTATAATCCAGAAAAACATTTTTAATCCAATATAACAGCAAGTATTTGGAGTATAAAATTTCATCACAAAATATTTTCCCAGTTATCAAGTAAAAGAACTCTCACAAAAGAGAATTTCATGTGTAGAGCTTTCGAATGGCTGTAGGCTCTGGTCCATGAAAATTAATAACAGAATTTCAATCTTCGCAGCAAAGGATTTTGCAATGAAAAAGAATCTATGAGGAAAAAAAAAAAAAAAAAAAAGGAAAAAAATTCTGACAGCTCATATTTTTTAGAAATAAGAAGAACCAAATCGATGTCGAAATTCGACATGGAGTTGGTCTTTTTCTTCTGACTTAGGAAATTATCACAAATTCTAAGGTTCATTGACTGCATTGCTGAAGAGGTTAATGACTCCCTTAGACCACCTTTCATGGACTAGAGTAACTCACTTTGTATATGATTTATTTATTTTTTAATAGTTTTTAAACTTTAAATTCCCTTGAGTTCGTTGTAGAAATGAATTGCATCCAATTTATAAAAAATAAAATTTCCCTTATTTACAATAACATTTGATCGAGCAGTTTTTTTTTTATATTTTCTTTTTCACACTTTTTCTGCGAATTCAGAAATATTCTTTTTTATTTACTTTACCTTTTTTATCTTTTAAAAAATTCTTTTTGTTTTAACCGAAAAAATTGCAAATAATTCTCTCGGAAATGTTCTTAAAGTTCTGTCAGTGAGGACTACAAACGTCTAACATAGATTAACAGTTAACAAGTGTATTAACTCTAACATTAGGCATCTAAAAATTGTTTATCCTTTAATCAATTACACTTATTTTTGCATAAAAATCATTTTTATGCATTCCAAAGTGTTTATTGTTGGTTATATAGCAAAGAAAGTTAAAACTTAAAGAAAACCAACGTAAATGTGCACGAATCGCATAGCGTTGAATGAAGCTGCGAAATGGAGAAATTATTCTGTGAATTTAATGTCATCAGAAAGCCTAAAGCATTTCCGCTGTGGGCTTTTAAATTAAGAGCGCAGCCCCCAATTTCATAAAAAATTCTAGAGTTTTAGTTTTTTGAAAATAAATAATAGATATTTCAAACCTAGTCTATATAAAAATTAAAAAAGAAAAGCAAACAAGAATGCACTAAAAAAGGAAATATCTCATTGCCATAGTCTACTACTCGGAAAAGAACCCTATAAGGGTCGATTCGTCATCAAGATTCCGATTCAGGATACTTTGTAAATTTTCATATGTAAAAATTCACCATTTCCTGAAAAAATATCGTTTCAAAAATTTTTTAAGTCTAAGAATTAAAAAAAAAAAGTAAAACAACAACAAATAAAACCCTAGTTAAAACTTAAAAGCTATCATCTTAATAATGATTTATATGATAATATAACAAATAATTAATTCGAAACATCATCGCCTTTTACAATTTGTTCATCACGCTCTTCATTTATTTATGTATCGCCGCTTTGATATAATGAAGCTTAAGAGCCTTCATTATAGCAAAGCGAGTTTCTTGTAAGAAGTGTATTTTGTACGGAACCCATGCTGTTTGCCCGAGGCACTGGTTGTAAAGATTTAAACATAAGAGCCGCAAATCAAGTGAAAAATGTCCTTTGAAAATCATTCAAGGAACATTTTGGACTTGACAGGGTTTATAGAACATTTTTTTTTTGCACCGTTCATGAAACATCTCTAACGCATTCAAACTCCTTTTTTAAATGTATATAGGGATTGGTTTGTCCGTTTTCGTATTCGCAATTATTGCATCAAGAGATTGACAAAGTGTGATAACCGTTGCTCTTTTTTTTAAAACTGTGATCCGTCAAAGTTTTGTCGATCGGTGAGCCCTTAAAAAAAAACAAGATGGGAAGAAATGGTTAATTACTTCTGATGGAAACACTAAAACTGTTAATTTGGTCCTTAATGCGAAACAGAAAATGTAACGTAAAGTATGTGTGTTTGTGTACTTATATGTAGTTGAGTAGCCTTCTTTAGGGTTAATGACTTCAACTATTACTGTTGAAAAGGAAGAAATGTGGGAAGAAATGTCGCTCCTAATCAATCATTAATCGTCATGTTTTGAGTTACCAATTTTGTTTTTTCCAAGAATGTTTTCTTTCATAATTTTTCAACGATGATTGACAATAAAATATAATCACAGAATCACATACAAAAATAAAACTTGCACAATCTATTGGTATTTTCGAAGAAAAAAATATATTTTCACGAAAATTTTATGCCTGTAATCCACTTTAGAAGGTACGTTATCCACTGTTGTTGCGTATCCGATAATGGGGAGTTAAAAAAAAAACGATTTCTGTGGAAATTCCGAAATGGTTAATCCGAGGCGAGCGACACGTATGTGGTGAACAGAAAACATAAAAAAGGGTGTTTTTTTTGTATTATTTGCTGGTAGACATATTGTCACTTTCTATTTTCACAGCGTATTGCACTGCAGAAACAACGGTTCCATCAGATAATGGCAGGTAAACACCACCACAATCTTTTATTGATTCTCACACCCTGATCTTCTGCGATAAAGTGTTGGAAAGAGCAATGTCGATGGGGGCTCGATCATCGTAGAGGGTTGGAGCTTGTAGAATAATGCCGCATGTTCCCACGAGACAGGCAAGAGTGAATATCCATAGAAATAAACGGTCCAATACCATGGCGACGTATTTCCAATCTTCCTTCACCTAGATTAAAAGAGGAAAGAGAACAATATAAGAAAACATAATTACAATGAATTAGGTAAGTTTATATAGAGAAGAAAACGCGGGATGATCATGGCTTATATACGAAATAAAAATTAATTAATTAAATAAATACAATAAATATGGCGAAAAATGGTCGATGTTAAAATAATAATGTGTCTATTCAAAAGAAAATGTTATTCGTACTCTTAATGCCAACTGTGCCGCAACAGGTTGTTGGGCATTAGATGCAGCTTAAAATACTGAGTTTAATTTCAAATTTTATTACAGGCAGTTAAAGTCTAACAAGGGGACCGCACGGACATGTAATCACAGATTTGGTTGAAATTATAGGAGGTCAATCTACAACATTAATATACCTTCTGTGTAATAGGATTTGACTCAATGGCCTTTCGTTTCGGAGAAAAAAAAGAAAATATTTGACTCAATTTTGGAAGCTGAGGTTGGCGTATAATTAAAACCCTCGCTGACCATCTAATGATTTATTCTTTAAATATTTTACGTTTATTATTGTAGTGCCAGATAACCTGAATGGGAAGAAAGATATACAACTTAAGAGCGGTAGCGCAGTAGTTAAAATCAGGTTCTGTGGATATACGGGTTCGGGTATTGAAATTAAAAAAAAAAAAAAAACGGATTTTGTACCCCAAAAAAAAAACAATTATTTTTTTTTTCGCCATTATTATTTGTTTGTACTTTGCATAATGACTTTCACATACAAAAGCAAAATTTTTTCAATATTGTACAATATTGTCAATATTGAAAAATTTTGTATATTTTCACGGATGGTCATTGGTTATTTGTTGCGCATAGACCGTCGATAGTGCCAATAGATCTTTATTGTTTCTTTTTTATTTCACACGATCCGAAATAATAAATAATAAATAATGACCATCTGTGAAAATAATGTATATGCACTTTTTTTGACCTGGGACGTCGCTTATGTATGTGAATGTTATTATACAAATTGCAAACAAATAATAATGGCGAAAAACACAAAAAAAGGAAAACAATGGGGGGAAAATAAAAAAAATATTTTTTAAAATTTCAATACTACAGGAATCGAACCCGGACGAGCATATCCACAAAACCTGATGTTAACCACTGCGCTACCGCTGTTAAGTTATACCGGGTGATCCAAAAGTGTGTTACATTCCTTCAATTGTTAACGACATTTTCAGTGTTTGCTTTCCAGCAATTCAATGCTTTCATAAGAATCATGAGGAACGCACAAAACAATGTAAAGAACACGAATTCTTCACGGCAAAACAATTATTAGTTTCATGAAAAAATGTAATACACTTTTGGATCACCCGTTATATCTTTCTTCCCATTTGGGTTATCTGGCACTACAATAATAAACGTAAAATATTTTTTTTTCTCCGAAACGAAAGGTTATTGAGTCAAACCCTTTTACACAGAAGTTATATTAATGTTGTAGATTGACCTCCTAAAATTTCAACCAAATCCGTGATTACATGTCCGTGCGGTCCCCTTGTAAGCCAGACACATTTAAGAATTCTATAGCAAACGCCTACTCTTGAAATAGTGGAATTTGGTTAACATTTGTATCCGAAGCTGCACTTGCTGATGCAATATTCAAAATATTATTGCGATATGTTTTTCTTTATCTACCAGTGTATCAATCAACATTACAATCTTTGCTGATAAGCACCGTCGGTTTTTGTTCCGTTCATCGTCTTTTTGTTAATGTGGGTAGTGAAGTGATTACTTTTATAGCAACTTTTATAAATATTGTAATACACAATTTAGGAACTGCTAAATTTACTAACATCGAAATTTTAAAATTTCCTAAATTTACTAATACTGGATTTAGATGACCGCATTTGGCAACACTAACCTATCTAATAATGCACCTGAGAACTATATTGGAACAAATGCCACTTTTTACCAATTGCGAAAAAGAAGGCTAAATGTTTGGCAGAAAATGTTCATTTTAGACGACAAATTTGAATGTCCGTACTTCAAGCGTTGAAGATGGACCATTCGAGTATATGATAAATAACCCTCAGCTACAGCCCCAGATATTCTTAGCTGGTTTTCCATTGTAAATGGATATGGCCCATTATGGTCCTCAACCCTTCAATTTTATTTTACAATCGGATGAAATATATCGCAGTTATTACCAAAGGAGTTATAACCAACTTCAACA
>JAHWFO010035754.1:17590-43677 GCA_023313115.1 Rhysida immarginata | reverse complement strand
AAGTTAATCTGCATTGCACAATAAATGTTTAAGTGCAAATTTCACTTATAAGGTATTACTAAAAAAAATTTTTTTGTTATACTAAGTTCACATTTTTCGGAGTATTGGACAATATGGTTACTTAGTAAAGCAGGCGTCATTACTCTTTTTCTATTTTTGGGTTATTTGGACGGTTTTATTTGTAAAGTAGATAGAGCCGCGAAATTGTAACTTAGGTGGGTTTGGGGTCATTTCTTTCCTGGTTTGGTTTGGTTTTAGTTGCTCGTAGGCCGAAAGTTTATCCGGTACAATCAGTCAGTTACGCATTCCTCCTAATTTCTGCCCACATCAGGTGGGGCAAGTGAATAGTGAACCAACACAAACATTGCCAGCAACCAACTGCAAACCCCGAAGATCAGTTTAGCAGTCATGGCTCTGTGTAATAACATGTGATAATGTAATGATAGACTCACTATTAGCTGACTACTATTACTATTAGTGGTGACTCCTATTCAGCTAGTTACAGTTGCATTCGGATTAGGACTTGTTACTCTGTCTGACTGAAAATTTTGCCAAATCAAATATTTCGAGCACTTTAACATCAATTTACTGTTTGTTATTCTTTCGTTTTCGTACATGTGAGTCTGTTTGAAACAAAACTTGTCTTTTAATGTGCTCTTGATTGCCAACATGCCCTACCTTTTACATCATTGCTGGTTTTATAAGAATTTAAGTTAAAAATTGTGAATTTAAAATTACAAATTTTCCTTCTCCAAAAATGTAGAGATCTATGCATGTTTCTCTTTACTGAAATATATGACTGAAATGAATTGCTGTGGTTATTAAAAATGCTGCATTTCTCACCGTTTCAATCTTTCTTTTTTGCAAGTGTTAATCTATTTCAAAAAAATTGTCTTTCAAGGTGTCCCTTGCTAGCCAACATGCCCTACCCCTTACAGCGCTATTGGTTTTATGTGAATTTAAGCTAAAATAGTGTTTAAAATTACAAATTTTCCTTTTTCAACACTGTTGAGGTTTTTACGTGCTTCTCGTTACTAATAAATGACTGAATGATTTGCTGTGATCTCTAAAAATGCAGCATTTCTCGCCGTTTCAATCCAATAAGGTTAACCTTATCTTCACTTCTCTCTCTCTCTCTCTCTCTCTCTCTCTCCCTCTTTTTTAAGGTTTCTTGTACCTTAATATTTTGTAAATACAAATGCTAATTGACTTCTTTTCTTCTGGTAATTGTCATCGGATACAATTAATTATACAATGTTTATGCTACAAGTAGCAGAGGACTCGGCGCTGCCCGGGATAATTACGCTTGTAGGTAAACAGAACAACCTCAAAAAGCTAAATTAAACCTTCAAATTGGTTAAATATGAACTCAATCACTACAATATAGAGCGAAGGGACTATCCATTCTAAGAAAAATCTGAAATACAGGAATTTACCTCTTCACTGAAAAAAATCCATTTTTGGTGATATACCGGGACTTGATTTACCGAAAAAAAAATTTACCTCTCCAAGAATGTTTTCTAGTCTAAATAATTTTTTACTCACTTTAGATGTACACTTGATGTTGTTGCAATTTCCTTTCTTCTTCTGTTTTTCTTTTTGACACAAGTCATATGTATTTTTCTGCTGATTTCTCAGCAGCAACAGCACGTAGTAGGGGTTTGATATAGACAGAATTGAGGTTCAAATATATGTTTTCGAATTTTTGTTAGGAGTTAGCATCCACTAATACAAAACCAACAACTCTTCTTTTAACTTCACCGGTTTTTATGCAGCTTACATTTGCTCTCACCATTGCTAAATACGTTGATGACTGCTCAATTGTGACAAACGATTGCATTTATACTGATATTGTCTATTAATTTCGACAACAACTGATTAATTGGTAGTGTTAAAAGATCGATTGCGCAAAATTAATTGAATACAGTTGTTAATTCTTCAATTCAACTATTCTTTTATACTTTTGGTATGAAGCTCACGATTTTTCATCTTGTTTGTTTTTGTTATTTCAACAGTAAACGCGATAGTGTATGTAGTGGGTACCTACAAACAAATTTGTACGTAGCTGTTATCAGCTATTTGGGTACGGACTGTTGCATTTGACATGCACAGTACTGCAGGTCCCCGACTAATCGCGTTTACTGGTTTTCACTCAGGTTTTCACTCAGGTTATTTCATCCAAGCGATTTTCTCTCAGGTTAGATGAAATACATTGCTTTGTGCACCATTGAAGTTTCCGTATTAGTTTCAGAGGTTATTTACCTCTTTGAGCAGTTTGTTACTGGCATCTGAGTATTTATTTACAATATATTATCATCAAAAACCCAAAATTTAAACATTTTAATGTATAACAATCATAAGAAAAAAGCAACATTTTAACTGGACAGCAACATGATACAGCCACCAGTTTAAACTGGTTGAAATTTATAATTTAAGTGAAGATTCTTAATAAAACTCCTTGATGGTAACACAACACTAAAGTTTTAAACATGTTTGACACTTTCATTCCCCAATTGACTACCAGACACTCACTCAAATTCATTAATGATGTGGGAATTACAATCAATAAAGTCACATGCACTGATATTGATTTTGATTCTGCATGCATACATATACTGAATTTTTTGCAAAAATTTCATTCATTAAGTCACAGTGTTCTAAAAATTAAAGTTTCGCTCCGTTGGTCAGCTGGTTGGTTGGTTTGGATGGTTGGTTGGTTGATTGGTTGATTGGCTTGTTATCTAAAGATTGAAAACATTACTTGCATTTCCCTAATTACCAAACACTGCCATACATTACTGTATTGCATAGTTGCACTTCTGCAACCGAGTGTGAATCTATTCACAATGGAATGGTAGAACTCACTTAGCTACAATCTCTCTAATGCGACCACTTTATGATGCAGTCATATCTGTGTGTGTGACAATGTAAATAACCAGTTTGGCAACCCAGTGCCACTCGTGAACAAACGTTCTCCAACGTCAAACATCTCAACATTTTACACAACAGTGTAGTTAGGGTTTTAACAACCACTAAGTCAGTGTCACAGTTGAAAAACAAGATTTGATTCACAACACCAAACACTAGTATATTGACAGTAAGAAATACGACAGGCATTCATTTTATGGTACATTTCACAATTAAGCTCGATTTAAAAATACAAACAAAAAAGGTACCTTTTCTTGTTAAGCAAAATACTAGCTTCTATGGTCTGCATCTTCAGCACAAACACATCTTAGGGCCACCATCTCATGCACTTTTCGCACAAACTCAGGTTTCAAACTTTCAAATATGGAAGAAATTGTTCAGACATAGTAAAGGTTTGAAATGTAATACAGAAAAACCATCCCAAATTTATCAAACTTTTATACTCTAAACTCATTACCAGCAATTCAAATCTGGCAGTGGTACAACATGTATTTGTTCGTTTAACAGCTTCAATAGTGTAAAAGTTGCAAATTCAATCACTCAACTAAATGCCAAACAATCAAATTCAACAGAGACTACTTTCATAAACAAAATAAAAGAACTTGCAATAATCACGTCTTTGTCCAAGTGATTTTTTATCAACTGTAAGGATTAGAACTCAACATCCATACATCATTTCTAAGAGCTAAGGTACCTTCATTTGACACACAGTGTAACATCTCACAATGTTAATGAAAAAAAATAATTATAATATTTACCAACTCATATGAACGAAATGCTATGTAACTTTGTTGCGGTATAAGATCTGCAGTAGCCAGTAAAAGGGGCACCGATATAATGATACCTGGGCAAACAAAACTATTTAATCGTGATCATACTACTGCTCGTTAGTAATTCGAAAACAGAGGCTCGGGAAAACAGAGGCTCGGGAGTAATTCTGTGAATGCAAGTTCTGGTCGTAATGTAAACCCTCCGAATAAAATTTGTCAGTGCTTAATTTCGCGATGCCAAAACTGTCGGTTATGTAATTTCGTGATAGCAAATTCTTGCAGAAATGTAAATCCACGATTACAATTTCTTGTCCTTGCATATTTTTACGAGCGCTAAAAATGGCAGAGATGAAATTTCGTGAATGCAAGTTCTTGTCGACATGTAAATCCACGATTGCAATTTCCAGGCTCGTATTAAACCTGGGAATTTATTTTCCCTCCTCAACGTAATTTCAAGTTGTTAAATTTGTTTTGAGTTAGGATAAATCGGAGTAATTAAAAAGTAAAAGCCTATGTGTTGTAAAAAAAACTTCATAAAATACAATGAGACAATCAGTCGCATATTGACTCGATGCAAAACCATTTTGGAACACTAACAATAACATCAACCAAAGATAACATCTTATCATAAAAAAGTGAACAAGTGTCACCCACCAAATAAGCACCACCTCCTATTTACCAACACACCTTTTCCACATGGAAGATAATAAATGCCGCACTCAATTAACCATGGGGGTAATTATCGAAATTACTGATCTTGCTACCGTGTGAGGTTTCAGCAGGTTTCATTGCATAAAATACCAGTGTCAACACGTTGTTTCGAGGTTGACCAGCCCAAACGGACGTTGACCCTCGCTATTCCGTGAGCTGCTCAACGGTTGGGTCGTGTCACAGACAGACCTGCGGACAGGTTTCTACCTTGAATGTTTGGAAACACCAAGGTGGACTTCAGTTAACGGGCTTTTCCAAAGTTTGGGAACTGTCTGCCATGTTTCTGTCATTCGAGGGAAACCTGTTCCGTAAGTCTAGCCTGTGCCATGACCCGACTGTCGACCAGCTAACGGGATAGCAGGGCCAACATCCGTTTGGGCAGGTCAACCTTAAAACAACACGTTGATCCCAGTAATTTCTGCAATGAAACGGGCTGAAACATCACACAGTAGCACCATCGATAATTTTGATTATTATCCCCGTGGTTAATTGAGTCAGTGATTATTAAATAGGAGGTGGTGCGTGTTTGGTGTGTGGCACTTGTTCACTCTTTTACGGTAAGAAGTTATTGTCAGTTGATGTTATTGTTAGTGTTCCAAAACTGTTTTGCATCGAGTCAATATGTGACTGACTGCCTCATTGTATTTTATGATTTTTTTTTACAAGACATAAGCTTTTACTTTTAAATCACTCCAATTTATCTTGACTCAAGAGAAAATTAACAACTTGAAATTACATCTAGGAGGGAAATTGAATTTGCAGGTTTAATCTGAGCCTGGAAATTGTATTCACAAATTTACATGCCAGCAAGAATTTGCATTCACGAAATTTTATCTTCGCCAGTTTTTGCGAAGTGAAAATATGCAAGAAAAAGAATTTGTATTCGCAGATTTATATTTCTGCCAAAATTTGCATTCATGAAATTAGATCGTCGCTCATTTCTGCCTTTGTGAAATTGCGCAATTACATCAAAAAGCAAGAATTTGCAATCACGAAATTTTGTCTTTGCTAGTTTTTGCGCAAGGAAAGAAATTGTATTCGCGGATTTACATTTCTGTAAGAATTTGCATTCACAAAATTACATAATCAACCATTTTTGTATGCGTAAAATTAAGGACTAACAAATTTTATTCGAGGGTTTACATTACGGCCAATATCTGCAATCAGGGAATTACACCCGAGCCTGTTTTCATGTTCAGGTTTCATTGTATCGTTGTCCCTTTTACCGGCCACTGCAGACCTTATACTACAACAAAGATACAATCACTGCGTTCAGATGAGTTGGTGAATATTATGATTATTTTTTTTATTAACGTTCTGAGATGTTACACAGTGTGTCAAATGATGGTACCTTTGCCCTTAGAAATAATTTATGGATGTGGTGTTCTAATCTTTACAGTTGATAAAAAATCCCTTGGAAAGAGACATGATTATTGCAAGTTGTTTGATTTGTTTATGAAAGTGTTGTCTGTTGAGTTTGATTGTTTGGCGTTTGGTTGAGTGATTGAAATTGCAAATTTTACACAACTGAAAATCTTAAATGAACAAATACATGTAGTACCATCACCAGATTTGAATTGCTGGTAACGAGTTTAGATTATAAAAGTTAGATAAATTTCGGATGGCATTTCTGTATTACATTTCAAACCTTCACTATATCTGAACAATTGCATCCGTATTTGGAAGTATAAACCTGAGTTTATGCAAAAAGTGCATGAAATGGCGGTCCTAATAATTGTCTGTACTGAAGAGGCAGACTGTAGATGCTAGTATTTTGCTTACCAGTAAAAGGTACCTTTTTTCTTTGTATTTTTAAATGGAGCTTAATTATGAAATGTACCATAAAATGAATACCAGTCGTATTTCTTACTGTCCATACACTAGTGTTTGGTGTTGTGAACGAAGTCATGTTTTTCAACTGTGACATTGACATAGTGGTAGTTAAAACCTTAACTACGCTGTTGTGTAAAATGTTGAGACGTTTATTCACGAGTGGCACTGGGTTGGCAAACAGGTTATTCACTTTGTCACACATATGGTCGAATTAGAGAGATTGTAGCTAAGTGAGCTCTACCATCCCCTCGTGAATAGATTCCCACTCGGTTGCAGAATTACAACCATGCAACACCATAACAGTAATGTATGGCAGTGTTTGGTAATTAGGGAAATGCATGTCATGTTTTCAATCTTTAGATAACAAACCAAGCAACCAGCCAATCAACCAACCAACAGGCCGACCAAGGGAACGAAAATATAATTTTTAGAACACTGTGACTTAATGAATGAAATTTTGGCTGAAAATTCAGTATATGTCCTCATGCAGAATCAGTACATATTCGGTTCATCAAAATTAATACTCGTACATGTGAGTTGATTGATGGTGAGTGTTAATGAATTTGGTTGAGTGTCTGATGGTAAGTAGGAGAATGAAAGTGTCAAACATATTTAAAACTTTAGTGTGTTGTATCACCATAAAGGAGTTTTTGACTACTCAGTTGCCTGTAACAAACTGCTCAAAGAGGTAAAAAACCTGTGAAACTAATGGGGAAACTTCAATGTCGCACAAAGCAACGTATTTCATGTACCCTGACTGAAAATCGCGAAGACTTTTTAGTGGGGTTAGCATGTACGATTAGTGTAACAGCTGCTGACTTGATGACATCCAGCACCGGTCAATGTTATACTTGAGTTACAGGGGTGACCGTTGCTAGTCAAGGACCTGCAATACTGTACATACCAAACGCGTTACACCATACCCAAATAGCTGATAACAGCTACGTACAAGTTTGTTAATAGGTACCCACTGCATACACCATCGCATTTACTGTTGAAATAACAACAAAGAAGATAAAAATTCTTAAGCTTCATACCAAACGTAAAAAGAATAGCGGAATTGAAGAATTAATTTTGGGCATCGTTCTTTTAACACTACCAATTAATCAATTGTTGTCGAAATTTATAGACAAAGTTTGTACAAATGCACTCGCAATCGTTGGGCACCAGTGAGTGGTCATCAACGTATTTGAACATGTAGCAATGCTGAGAGCAAGTGAAAGCTGCATAAAAACTGGTGAAACTACAAGAAGAGTTGTTTGTGTTTGTATTAGTGGATGCTAACCCCTAACAAAAATATGAAAACGTATATTTGAACCTAAGATCTGCCTTACAGCGTGAAAAGCTGCATTTTTAACGATCGCAGCAAATCATTTCCGTTTAAACACAATTTTAGCTTAAATTCACATAAAACCAATAGCGCTGTAAGGGGTAGGGCATTTTGGCTAAGAAAGGACTCCTTGAAAGACAATTTTTTTCAAACAGACTAACGCTTGGGAAAACGAAAGATTGAAACGATAAGAAATGCAGCATTTTTAATAACCACAGGAATTCATTTCACTCATATATTAGTAATGAGAAACTGGCATAAATCTTGACAGTGTTGAAATTGGAAAAATTGTTTTTTTAAACTCACAATTTTTAACTTATATTCTTATAAATCAGCATGGATTTAAGAGGTAGGGCATGTCGGCAATCAAGGAGCACATTGGAAGACAATTTTAATTTCAAACAGTCCCACATGTGCGAAAACGAAAGAATAACAAACAGTAAATTAATGTTAAAGAGCTCGAAAAATTTGATTAGACAAAATTTTCAGTCAAACGGAGTAACAAGTCCTAATCTGAATGCAACTGAAACTAGCTAGATAAGGGTCACTGATGGATAGATAGTAACAGTAGTCGGCTAATAGTGAGTCTATCATTACATTATCACCTGTTAGCATGCAGAGCCGTGACTGCTAAACTAACCTTTGCAGTTTGCAGTTGGTTGCTGGCAATCTTTGAATTGGTTCACTATTCACGTGCCCCACCTGATGTGGGCAGAAATTAGAAAGAATGTGTAACTAACTGAGAGTACTGGATAAACATTCAGCCTATGAGCAACTAAAACCAAACCAAACTAATAAGGAAAAGGCCCCAAACGCACTTAACTTACAATTTCGCGGTCCTGTCTATTTTACAAACAAAACTGCTCAAATAACCCAAAAATAGAAAAGAGTAATGATGCATGCTTTACTAAGTAACAATTCTATTCAATGCCCCGTAAAATGTGAACTTAGTATAACAATAAAAATTTTTTTTAGTAATACCTTAAAAGTGAAATTTGCACTTAAACATTTATTATGCAATGCAGATTAACTTAGAAAATTTAACATTTGTGTGAACTTAAATACATTAGGAATAAAGTTGGAATTTTATTTTATTTTATTTTATTTTATTTTATTTCTTTAGAACGTCAGTTAAAATTATAGTGAATAAAAAGCAATCAGTAAAATAGGAACTAAAACTGAAACACCTGTAAAATTTTCATCATCATCATTATTATTTGCAAATATTCTTATAAGAAATCAATGCAAAAGCATAAAAAACAGAGATATGGAAATGTGGAGATAAATTTTCCAAAGTTACGATTGGCTTGGCAGGGAGAACTAAGAAACGAACAAGTTCTAACACACATGTGATGCTATGATATTAAATTTAAAACACTGCATTTTACATTAGCAAAATGCGGCAACCGTATGGAAGAGACGCTTGTTTTTTGCTTAGATTAGTCTGAACATTGAACACAGTGGCTCTCGTTGCTGTTCACGTCGCGGATAAGCTAGACTTTGTATCGCCAGTGTCATAAGAATTACTCACACATTTGTAAATACCAAAAGCTCTAATCAGTGAAACGAATGGGGTGGACACCAATGCAATACATACAAACGTATTTCAAATACCTAGGGTTGGAAAACGTAGATTTTTAGCTCCGATTAGCTTGAACGCCAATCATGGTTATGAGGCGTCACACAACATGCCACGCACGCCCGTTGGGCCTCAACCGATCAACTCGAAATCAGTTGCGTGCAAATTTCTTAGCACGAAAGAATTTAATTAGGTAAAAAAAAAACGATGAAACAGTTGGGTATCCCTAATAGAGTACAGAAGTACATACAACATTTATCTTTGGCTAAAAACAAAACACAAACGTGTGAACTATGCACCATGAGCAAACGTGCTGAACACCGGCAGGACAATGAAACGAACATACACCCCATGACAAGCCTATAAAAAGTAAAAATCAATGTAATTAGGCAGAAAAACAAGTTAGCAAGGACACGACTTTGAGAAAACATGCCCCGAGAAACAACGTGGATGTGAGCACCCCACATGAAACCACGCCGCTCGCTTTCGCGAACGTCATCATGACGTGAGTTGTAGAGTGACATAAAACGAAACTACCGGCCACGTACAACCTTTATTAAGTAAAAACTATAAAATTTATGCTGTAAAACAATCCAACAAGTACGAGACTTTGAGAACTATTCAACTTGTGATGAATGATGCTAAGTCAACGCTTGTGAAACCATTGAACAACTAAGTCAATGCTTTTGCACTATAAAAAATACGAAGCAAACAAAACATATCGCTCTTGTATCCTAATACGATAATTGAACAGAAAAATTTGTGTACTGTATAAGAGAGAGAGAGAGGTGGTGGGCAACTGAATATCGCGAGGTGGGGAATCAAACCATGCGTTTCTTAACCTCTGTGTGGCAAGGCTGTGCAAATTCGTAAAGAGAGACCCAAGTATGCCTCACCAGCATTGAGAAATGTGAAATGTGTATTTTTATTTCGACATTTCAACCAAGTTCAACCCGAGAAAAAAACAACCATTCATGCGAGCAAAGGCAATCAGTGAGTTTTTTGCACAAAGAATGAAAATAGAAACTTTAAGTTTCAAAATTTGAAAAGAGGATAGGACGAGATAATAAAAAACAAGCGATTCTTGCTCAACTATTGTAATTGCAACTTGGACAAAATCAAGTTCAATGAATAGGATCTTCTATATATATAACTAGCAAAGGTACCCGGCGTTGCCCGGGATTTTTGCACTTGTAGGTAAACACAACAATCTCAAAAAATTAAATTAAAGTTTGCAATATCTTAAAAATAAACATATGAAAATGCTTAGAATTAATTCAGTAAAAATTCTTAATGAAAATTCGAAAAAAATTTTTTTAAAGGCTCAAAATGGATGGACCTGTCTAAGGATGTCACTGCTAGTCTAAATTTCTTACTCACGTAATCTTACTTTAGATGTACATTTGATGTTGTTGCAATTGCCACTCTTCTCTCGATGTGTTGAAGCAAAACTTGGCCATTCAGCACTCTGTGTCGTCTAGCAGTCGCCAATTCTTCTATTTACTTGCTTCCATCTTGCTCAATACAGCACGGAGCTAAAGGAGTGCTTCGTCTGTCGTCTTTCCACTCTTTCTCAATAGTCTGCTAACTCTCCATTATCTTCAGTTACTGATCATTTTTAAAGATTTTCAAGAAAATATTAAGTACAAAGAACTCTCTTTTCTAATAAAAGCCTGAATAACAGGAATTCTATGCATTGTTACAAATTGAAACTTATCCATATTGCATCATCATTTTATGTTTATTGTTATAATTCTTTGAAAGGATTGCTTTATCATTGCGTCATCATTTTGTGCTCATTGTTATTGGTGAACTAGCAGAGGACCCGGCGTTGCCCAGGATTATTATATTTGTAGAAATGTAGAACAATCTGAAGAAGTTAAATTTTAATTCCAAATTGGTTAAATAATAACCCAATTAATACAACACAGAGCGAAGAGGCTATCCATTCTTCGAAAAATATGAAAGATAATAATTCTAGGTGATATACCAGAACTTTATTAACCTCTTGTTAATTTGCCTCAGATTAAAATGATATCCATCTTCACCACCGGGGAACATCACTGGATACTTCAGACCCACGTTTTTCTTGCCCTTGACGTAGAAACTCTTATACCCTCTTGCTCTATTCGAAACTCCCATTGTTTGAATGCTTCCAGTGCCCATATAGCTTTTTCTGTTTTACCATTGTTGATGCGAACACGATGGGCCTATTGTTGCACAAACTTTCCTTGCATTGTTGGTCACGAGATATATATTGTTGGTCAATGCAGAGTGTCTGTGAATTGTGCGCTGACACAAGTATTGATACCTATTGTTATACAAGCTTTGCCTCGCATTGTTGGTCATGAGATATTTCTCATTAATATGCCTTGCCATAACTATGAATATCAATTTTTTATCAATATTTATTATTTTTCCGAAATCTGAGGTAGACAGTGACCTTTCACTTGCTTTGAAGGTCAAGTATGCAAAATTTCATCAAGATCGGAATAAAACTGTAGATTTGTAAAAAAACAAACCCACAAACAAACAAATAAACCCACAAACAAACAAACAAACCCTCAAACATTCATCTTTATATATATAGAACTAGCAGAGGACCTGACGTTGCCCGGGATAATTACGCTTGTAGGTAAACAGAACAACCTCAAAAAGATAAATTAAACCTCCAAATTGGTTAAATAATAACTCAATCAATACAATATAGAGCGAAGGGACTATCCATTCTAAGAATTATCCGAAAGACAGGAATTGACCTCTTCACTGAAAAAATCCTTTGTAGGTGATATACCGGGACTTAATTTACCGAAAAAAAAAATTTTTAAAGGCTCACAATGGATGGACCTCTCAAAGATGCCTTCTAGTCTAAATAATTTTTTACTCACGTAATCTTATTTTAGATGTACACTTGATGTTGTTGCAATTTCTATTATTCTTTCGATGTCTTGAAGGAAAAAATGGCCATTCATCACTTTGTGTAGTCTAGCGGTTGCTGATTCTTCTATTTACTTGCTTACCATTTGCTCAATACAGCACGGAGCTAAAGGGGTGCTTCCTCTATCGTCTTTCACTCTTTCTCAATAGTCTGCTAACTCATTATCTCCAGTTACTGATCATTTTAAAAGATTTTCAAGAAAATGTTAAATCTAAGAATTCTATCAATGGTAACACAATGAGCCAAAACCGCTTTTCCACAACAAAATATTTATTACGCCTGGATACGTATTTTGTTGTGGAAAAGCGGTTTTGGCTCATTGTGTTACCATTGATGTTATTTATCCACAGTTAAGGTAATTTGGTTTTTTATTTTCTTATATACTAAGAATTCTCTTTTCTAAGAAAAGCCTGAATAACAGGAATTCTATGCATTGAATTCTATATTGCACAAACTTTGCCTTGCATTGTTGGTCATGAGACATATATTGTTGATCCTTGCATAGTGTTGGTGCATTGCTTGTTGACACCATTGTTGATACTTATTGTTGCAAAAACTTTGTCTTGCATTGTTGGTCATGAGATATTTTTCATTAATATGCTCTGCCATAACCATGAATATCGATTTTTTATCAATAATTATTATTTTTTCGAAATCTGAGGTAGACAGTGACCTTCCTCATGCTTTGAAGATCATGTATGCGAAATTTTTTCAAGATCGGAATAAAACTGTAGATTTGTATAAATAACAAACAAACAAACAAACAAACAAACAAACAAACAAACCCAAAAACAAACAAACATTCTTCTTTATATATATAGATAGAAAACACTAGCAGAGGTACCCGGCGTTGCCCGGGATAATTACACTTGCAGGTAAAGAGAACATTCTCAAAAAATAAATTATAACTCCCAATTGGTTAAATAATAACACAGTCCCAAAACACAGTGATCATGACCTTACCATCAGATAGAGTTGCTTTGCATTTTTTTTCTGTGGAGAGTGCGGTTGACGCCATTCCATCGACTGTCGTTTGTTTTCGGGCTCAAAATGTCGCACCCAGGTTTCATGAGCTGTCACAATCCGGTAGAAGATGGTTTCCCGCTCAGCTTCAAAACGTTGCATCAACTCAGAAGAAATGCTTTTTCTCAGAGCTTTGTGTTCCTCCGTAAGACAGTGTGGAACCCATCGTGAACACATTTTTGTGTAATCAAGAGCACGGATAATTTCACCCACACTTCCTTTTCTGATTGACAGGTCCAGCGCCAACTGTCGAGTCGTTCTGCGTCAGTCCTGCATCTTCTCAGGTTTGACAGCCCAGGATGGCCGGCCTGACCGCGGCAAAACTTGGAGCTCTACCGAACCGCTTTCTGATGGCCTCACCCTTTGTGCCCAGCGACTAATCGTACTTCTGTCGACTGCTGATGCACCATAAACCGCACATAAACGTTTGTGAAGATTTCCAATCATTTCTTGCTCCGCAGTGAGAAATTCAATGACGACCTGCTGCTTGAAACGTACATCACGTATAGCCGCCATATTGTTCCATTGCTGCACGTACGCTATCTGTCGGAAGAAACGAAAATTTTGCGCGCGCATTCCGAAAGCTTCAAAGAATGCATATCTCAAGTTTCGCATTCGTACCTTTGTTGGGGACGGAGTAAAAAATTATGGTGTATTACTTTCTGGGCTACCCTAGTAAATGAACCAAAATCAACACGAGAATTTTTTTCAACATTATGGAAGTACAAAAGAGAATGAATTGGGAAATTAAAGCAGGTAGGGCTGCTTTCTGCAGTGGGGTTTGTCATGCTCGAATCCGTGAGAGCAGCAGACAAGGCGCTCTTACGAGAAGAGCATTTTTCTACGTCACCGTGGCGCTTAAAAGTAGAAAGAATGGGAGAGGAGACATTGGGTGACGTAAGAGGAAGGAAGCGTTCGCGACAGAGGAATTTTAGAAGTTGTCGAGGATAGACGAGTAGACCCTGCTCTCTGCTTCTGTGTATAATGGAGGATGGCTTGGAGCTCAACGGTATTTCTATGCAAGCTATTGATGCTCTGCGAGAAAAAGGATTATGGGATTAAGCCAAACGAGTTTAATTATACCGTATAATAAAACTATAATTCGGGTAGATCGTTATCGGACTCTCAACGATATATTCGCAAAGTGTGAGGCTATGTACTTTAGCCTAACAACGTAAATGATGTTGCGAAAAAAGGAATCAGCATAGTGGCGTTTGCCTGTACTCGTTGCTATTTTATAGACTCCAAAACTTTATCAGACCGTTAAGTGAAACTTTATTGTTGGTAATTCGTGATTAAGAGTTAGTTAAAGAGCAGCTAGTCGACAATAAAATTTACAACAGGGGATTCGGCATAATCACTTGCTGTCCTAAAGAGAAAGCATATTCCCTTATCTTCAAGGCATATTCTTTGGTGCCTTATCTTCAAAATTCTTTTAGTTGCGTCCTTATAGTGTTGCAGTCTACTATGTTTTTCAACTGCGCGTGATTCCGTGGTTATAAATTTTCTGGTCTCATAAGTTGTGTCTCAGTTAATGGTTTATTACCTTTATAATTAAAGCTTCTCTCGGTGCTTCAGCCAGTGTAATGGTTGTCAGAGTTTTCAATTATTAGTGAACATTAATTTAATTTGCAAGCTTCTTATACCCAATAAACTATTGGAAGAGTTACATCCAGCGATGTTCTGCTAGAATGATATATCAACTACTTGTTTCAATAAATATTTTTGTTCATGTTTCTCTACTCCCTCACTTTCTGTCTATTTTTAAAACTGTCCACTGCGTACACACAGGACACTGTATGTGACTGGCTCCTAGGCTGGCTGGCATCGTTATGGTGCTGGAACATTGCTGCAGCTAGATTTGTTTATTCAGGCAAGAATACTTTGACACACTCCTGGCTCGTAGTACAAAGGAAGCTGATCAATGTGCTGCATGCACACTACAAGCTCAACAAAAGGTATATAAATGACAAGTGATATTTAAATACAACAATAGAAAATTAAAATGTTCAAGACTCAGTTAATTAAAAATACTTAAGATTTTACTGAATAGAGAATAAAAAATATTCTGTTGTAAATAAAAGTTACGGGGGCTTTAATTCCAATTTGATGTGGGGAGAATGATCCACACATCACAACTGTGCCAAGGTTTGATTGATATATTCATTTGAATGGCTCCAGAGGCCTCCAAAAGGATTACTTTATTTAAAACGGCTGTGTTAATATACAGCTATTTCCCCCTGGTATTTTAACTCCGTATCATAACGTTGACAAATTTTTATTCCTATATACTGAATCTAGATACAGCTTGTCCATTAATAGTTGTCTTACTTAAATTTTAATTCGCAGATTTTACTCTTTTCCAATTATAAAGTATTCACGAAGAAATTATCATGTAAATTCAAAAGCAAATAACTGAGACCTGTAGACATTGAATTGTTAGGATTCATTCACCTGTATAATTATTAAGCTTTTGTGCATGAACTATGTACTGAACGACTCACGCAAATTAGAAAAAAAATTTGCTTTTTCTAAATAAAAATTTATTTGTTTACCATTGGTAATGCGGGATTGAGTAAAAATCCTCCAATTATTCTACCGGGAGGATCTATCCGATATATGCCACATCCTGAAAGAAAGAAACCAATAATATATGTTACAGAAGCTTATTTTTTTATTTCTTTAAGTAGAAATTAGAAACATTCTTAGATTCATGAATAAGGAACAAAAATGGCATCTTAGCATAAAAAAGTGTAACAGATATCAATTTTTTTTTCGCTAAATCTATTCCTCATGAACTGCTGAACCTTACAACACTTTTCATTTTTTAATATATTCGTTATGTCACACGAAAATGACACGAGCACCTTTGCCATCTTGAGATCAATTTGTGATGTCAAAGTCGATATTCATTGAATATTTTGTGACAATTTTGTCAGTTATTTTTTATTATGAATGTTTATTTTGGTGTTATATCAATTGAATTTTTTCATAAATATTTATTTTGTTATTTATACCAAGAAAATTTTTGTTATGTATTTAGCTTTTGCATTATTGCTTAAGTGCCTAAAACAGCAGTAGTACAAATTCCCGGTATTACTGCGTATATTCTGAAATTTTGGTTATTAAGTACCGAAAGTGCTTTATGCTATCAGTGCGGGGAAACGTGTCTGTCTGTCTGTCCGTCTATCTGTCTATCTGTCTGTCTGTCTGTAACTCTAACTCCTCCGATGCTATGAAAGATTTTCAAAATCTGTTTTCGTTAGTCAATGAATATGGTTCATGGCACGAACCAGTCACATATATTATCTAAATCGGTTCAATAGCACGTGCACAAATGGTACCTTCATGACCCCACCTTGCAATTTTCAATGGAGAAATATATTAAGTATTATATCAAACAAATCGTAATGACGAAATAGAAGCGGATATAAATTACTATTTTCGCCAATTGATAAACACAGTTCGGGAAATGAACCATTTTGAAAATGGTTGTATTCGAAACAATGGCACGCGCTCTAATGGTACCCTTATGACCTCCTCAAAAATTTTCAATGATAAGATATGGCATGTAATATATCAAACAAATTGGTTTCAAGGAAACTGGTTTAGTGGAAACATTCTGATTTAGTGTAACCATTACAGTTCATTGGAACTTTCAATGTTAAAATATCAAACGACTTGGAATGAGGTGTCATGAATAAATATAACGTAAAATTAATGATAGTCCAAATTGTTTTTATGGAACCTGGTTTACTGGAACCAAGATGGTTCATTGGAACTTTCAATGCTAAAATATGGCACATAATATATCAAACGACTTAGAATGTGTCATGAATGAATATAACGTAAAATTAATGAAAGTCCAAATTGGTTTCAAGGAACCTGGTTTAATGGAACCATTCTGGTTTAGTGGAACCAGTATGGTTCCTTGGAACTTTCAATGCTAAAATATGGCATGTAATATATCAAACGACTTGGAATGATGTGTCATAAATGAATATAACGTAAAATTCATAGTCGACATTGGTCCAAAGGTACATTCAGTAATGGTATCTTTATGGCCCATTAGAAACTTACAATGTTAACATGTGGCTGTTTAAAAATATAGTTCCGCGATTGGTTTAGTTTAACCTTTCCTGTACTTGGTTATGTCATTCCTTAATGGTTTATTAAGTACCGAAAGGGGCTTTATGCTATCAGTGTGGGGAAACGTGTCTGTCTGTCTGTCTGACTGTAAATCAAACTCCTTCGAGGCTATGAAATATTTTTAAAATCTGTTTTTGTCAGTCGATGAGTACGGTACATGGCACGAACCTGTCATAAATATTATCTAAATTGGTTCCTTGGCACGTGCACAAATGGTACCTCTATTTTCCGCCAAGCAATTTTCAGTGGGAAGATATATTAAGTAATATATCAAACAAATAGTAATGGCGAGATACAAGCGAATATAAATTACTATTACGGCCAATTGATAAATATGGTTCGGAAAATGAACCATTTTGAAAATGGTTGTAATCGAAACATTGCCACGTACTCTAATGGTACCCTTATGACACCCTCAAAAATTTTCAATCATAAGATATGGCATGTAATCTATCAAACGACTTGGAATGTTGTATCATGAAGGAATATAGCGTAAAATTAATGATAGTCCAAATTGGTTTCAAGGAACTTGGTTTAGTGGAACCATTATGGTTCATTGGAACTTTCAATGCTAAAATATGGCATGTTATATATGAAACGACTTGAAGTGAGGCGCCATGAATGAATATAACGTAAAATTATTGATAGTCCAAATTGGTTGCAAGGAACCTGGTTTAGTGGAACCATTATGGTTCATTAGAACTTTCCATGCTAAAATATAGCATGTAATATATCAAAGAACTTGGAATGATATGGCATGAATGAACATAACGTAAAAATAATGGTAGTCGAAATTGGTTTTAAGGAACCTGGTTTAGTGGAACCATTATGGTTCATTGGAATTTCAATGCTAAAATATGGCATGTAATATATCAAACGACTTGAAATGAGATGTAACGAATGAATATAACGTAAAATTAATGAAAGCGCCATTGGTTCAAACGTACGTGGTGTAATGGTATCTTTATGGCCCATTAGTAACTTCCAATGTTAACATAGGGCTGTTTAAAAATATAGTTCCGCGAATGGTATCTTAGTTTAACCTTTTGGTATTTGGTTATGTCATTCCTTAATGGTTTATTTAATGACGTATATTCTGAAAATTTTTAAATTATTCATTATACACGGGACCTTTTACAGGAGATTGGATGGTAATAACCGAGCATGAAGATATTGTCATTTTGATTTGCTTTAGGTTAATTTACTGTTTTCTTGCTTCTGGTCTATTGTTAAAGTGATTTTCTGGAATCTTCAAAAATGAATTTTCGATTCTTGTTGTCTAAGTTTATGCTATTAAACCAACTTTATTATATTATGATTGATATACAGCGTTGGTAAACACGGGTATACTTATAATTTTGAATAATAGAACGAGGGGCGTTCAAATTTGATCTGGTCTTAATTTTTTATAAAATCAGTATACTACAAATAAAACACACACACACACCAGTTATTTCACAAAGAAGACTTCTTGATTCTCTACAAATTTTATCCAGCAATCTGGGAGCATCTGGAATAGAAATCTTCATGCTGAATTAGAAACTATGTCAGGATACCTGTTTTAACTTGCTCATTAGAGCCAAACCTCTGTCCTCCCAAGAACTCTCTCAATGGCCCAAAATGGTGATATTCAGAAGGGGAGACATCTGTGATATATGGAGGATGTGGTAAGGAATTTCCCACTTGAGTCCTGGTCGTTTTTTTCTTATTGCCGGGTTCAGAGACGTCCTCAAAATTTCAATGTAGTAGGGTGCATTTATGGTTCGACGTTCTTCCAGAAAATTGACATAAATGATAGATACTCTTAATGTCCCAGAATACAGTCGCCATCACTTTCGTTGCCGACGGTGTCATCTTGAATTTCTTAGGTCGTGGTGAGTCACTGATTCGTCACTCCATGCTCGCACGCTTGCTTACGGGAGTATGATGATGAATCCATGTCTTGTCGATGGTCACAACATGCCTTAGGAAACTGTCACCTTCCCTGTCATATCTCTGCAGCAGCATGGAACAGATATCCACCCGGGTGGTTTTGTGATCCTTGGAGAGTTGCTTAGGGACCCATCTGGCACAGATCTTGTTGCATTTCAGCTTATCGTGGATGATGGTCTCCACATTGCCAGTGCTGATGTTCAGTACTAAAGCCAATTCTCGGACATGAATTCGCCTTTTGTCCCTTATCAGCTCATTTGTTCGTGCGGCGCTGCCATCATTGACATCAGTTGCTGGCCTTACCTTATGAGGTTCATTGCCAGCGGATTCTCGCTCTCCTTCAAACTTATGGCACGAAGCAAAGATAGATGATCGAGGCAAAGACGACTCGGTGAACTGTTTTGATTCGAGTTGTGGAAAAATTGCTATTATTCGTTGTTCCACTTTGATCAACACCTTGCTGTCCGCCATTATGTTTAAAGAAACAGTCGGTTGCCATGGTAACCGGATAAGTGGTGATGCATTTGAATGACAAGCGTTATATGCCATCCCAACAATGAAAGTTTAAAATTTTACAATGATGAAATATACAAAAAATAAAGCCCAGGACAAATTCGAATAACCGTCGTACACAAAACGACCAGTTTATTAGACACCTCTTACGGAAAATGGATCGGCCTGCCAGTCACACCCAAACAATGGAACAAACTGAAGTGGTCTAAGTGGGTTGAATATAGGTAAATCCAAGGATTTGACCGAATTTAAACGAGGTGTGACATTCCATGTCAGTTATATACATGTAGCCTGGCGGAAGGGTTGCATATCCTCCTTGCTATTCCTATTGAATTATTAATTTTTTGAATAGTTATTATTAGTTGTTTTAAAACGGCACTCGGCTTATTGCGTTGTCACGATTAGTGTAAACTTTTTTTGTTTGAACGATTGCTGTTGCAACGATGTATTCGTACAACAGTAACAACACCTCCTAGAAAGAAAGCCTGTGCACTGAAAATTCATATATTGTTACATGATCATAATAAGTCAGAACTTAGGGCTTATTATTGGTAGAAATACGATTAACAATGCCTTTTTATGATGATGTAACAATGTATGAATTTTCAGTGCATAGGCTTTCTTTTTAGGAGGTGTTGACAGTGATCGCGTTTATTGGAGCTAACATTGTTTGCTTGGAGATTTTCTTTTTCGACAAGGCAGTGTCAGCCTCCAGATGCAGTATTGTTTAAGGAAACTAAGTTACGGAGGAATTCTAATTTTAGTCATTGCTGTGTTGGGTTCTGTGCTACGAAATACGGAGCGGAAGCTCTCTTGAGCGTACCAGACAGAAGAGAATGAGAAATGAACAACGTGTGCGTGTTTGAATAAGTGTGTTTGTTTTTTTACATGTTTATTTCGAGATGATAATCCCAATTAATAACAAATTAAAGCAACCTCCGGAATCATGCTTTTATTTGATGTTTAATTGGATTAATTTGTTTGTGAAACTTTTTTATGCGTGTTCGTTCAAATGTACATCGGGTCTGAAGCGAGCTTCGAACGCTGTTGCAGCAGGGCCGCCGGACGCCTGGGTGGACGGTAAAATGCTATATGATTAGAAGAGATCAAGCGGTGAGTGTTTTTGTACTGTTTATTTTGACAACGTGTGAAAAGAATCAATAGTTTACGGTTGCCGTTGAAGGTCAGCGTCTGTGGACCAAAGAACTCATTTATTAGCCGTGCTGGGCCGATGAATCAGTTTCGTTCCAATGGCGCATTTAAGAAGACTTTCTAAACTAGACTCTCATTGTGGTTGAGTGGTTTATACCACGAGTAGAATTAATGTAGTTTTTGGCTTGATTAGTGATAAGTACACCGTAGTATCTTGTGAAGGCTCTTATAAAGAGGGATGTACACGTTTTCGAGAGTTACTGCATGTGGGGCTACTAAGTGCCGTTGAACACATAGGCCGTCTCGTGATGAAGGTTTCCTTGCGTTACCGATGGTGCCTTCTCTTGGGATACACTGGGTTCTCTGATATCCATAGACACATCCTTGAATGCGACACACTACCTGAACATTGTTGTCGATCAGGTGCACCCGTTCATGATGACTATGTTCCCTGGTGGTGACCGACAGTTTCAGCAGGACAATGCTCCTTGACACCGTGCTCGATGGACTTGGACTGGTTCTAGAAACATGACGCGGATTTCCACCTGCTTCAATGGCCAGCTCAGTCGCCAATCTCAACCCGATCGTTCATTTATGGGACGAAGTAGAGAGAAGCATCCGACGCCTTCCCACACTACCATCCAACCTGCATCAATTAATGTCAGCCTGGGCTTTATATAATGTCAGCTTTATATAATGAACGATGATGTCATTCATTTGATGTCAGCTTTGATATATTTAAGAAATACTGGCATCTCATTTTGAATTTTAAACTTACTTCAAATCGGTGTTTGTATTTCTGGACCTGTTTGGATAGTATTCTCCTTGGTGTTTGTTCAGGTGGCTGATGAACGAAAAACCGTCGGTATTGCGTCCGGCTTCAGGAGACGAGGACGGCGGCCTATTTCGCTTCTTGCGGCCCTTAACAATTCTCCATTGAAATCTCTCTCTTAACAGGATTCAGTAAAATGATCCGAACACATCCTGACTATTTCATTCACTGGACAATTTTTCCTGTTAATATATGCAACCATTGCTTCAACAGTTGTGGCTGCAACTTATGCCAGCTGCAAGTTTTGTTTGTCGTAGACCTATTATTACAGCCATAAGCAATGTAGTAAACCACGTTATTTCTTAAAGATGGATCGCCTGTTGCAGCTGCGCTTTCTCATCTATAGTTGATCTTGTTTTGCGCAGGCCATACCTGACGTCACAAAATTTCCGTGTTCTTTGCGCATTCGGGGAAAAATGGCAGCCTCCATGGGCTATAATTTTTCGTCTAAAAGTGCTGTTTATTATTAATAAATAATGGTAGATATTGAATTGTTTCCACACGGACTAGTGTTTTTAGACTTTGAATATAAAATATCAAAAAAAAATTTTTGACTAAAGGTTCACTTTAAGTAATAACTAGGGCAACAAAAATCTTGCATCTAAAATCTAAAAAGTTGCATTTACAAACTATAAAAGTTGCAAAAAGTTGCAGTCAACTAAGTAGGCGGTGGTGGGATTGTCTGCAGTTCCTAGTAGTGAGCTGAAGAATTTTTTGCCTCCAACATCACTTTCGTTTGTAACAAAGAAAACCTTCTTATTGGCAACTTCCTTTTTGATTCGTAATATTTCTTCATTTGCAAGTACAGCCACACGTGATCGAAGTGTTGTTTCTAAAGGAAGTACATGGTCCATAGAAGTGAAGAGCTCTTTCATTTTCTTATTTCGCAGTTTGCATAAGGGTATATCGGCTGATAAAAAAGCCAAAACAATTTTGTCTGAAAAATCATGCTGAGAATCGCCAACGGGACAATGTGCTGCAAAGTAACTCCAATGTGTTCCTTTCAATTGTATAACTCTTCATTTATCGAAAATTTTGTTCTTAACGTCAAATATCGGCATGGAGAGCACATGGAAGGCAGATTCGAACAGAAAGGAAATTTTTAAAGAATCATTAAGGGGGAGGAAGAGGGTATGATAGAACAGCGGATGATAAATTTACAATAAAGAATAAAGTTACAAACACATTAAAAGTTGCATTAACAAGAAAAGTTGCATTTTTGATGCACTTTTAAATTCAACACAGTATGGCACTTATTCATGATAATGTGATTTTTGTGTGTTTTAGGCTGTTTACTGATTGTGAAAGAAAGTTGCATTTGTTGCAATTTGTTACCCTAGTAATAACATGTGATAATAGTATTATAGATGACGGCATGTTGGTGAGTATTTTAATGCCTTCACAAGTGTTTTATTGGAAGCATGTGATGTTGTTGTATCACTGGTGTTTCTTGTCACATATGATACCCTATGTATGGGTGGTTGACGTGTAAAGTTGCAATTTGCTTGTCTTGTATGTTGAGCAACTACATAGGCTTAAATCGATCGGTAAATTAGTTTCGCCATTGAAAACTAGAAAAAAAAATTGATTCAGCGGAAATATATTTTGAATTGCTCTAATTTGTCTCATTCAGTTCTTGACATTCATTATGAGAGTTAACAAAATTGATTGTTTCTTTATTCGATGACACATAAACAAATCTAAAATAAACATCAAATAACAAAAAAGTCCCGAAGCCTCGTGAATGGCTTGTATGGGACAAAAAATAGTAACTTATCATGGTAGCATAAAAATTCACATATACAGTAAAAGGATGACAAAATTAACAGGTTGAAAAATAAAGCTATAAGATAAACATAACCACCAGATAAACAAACCAACAACATAATTATACATACCCTACCATTAATTTAAAAGTTTTTAAAACCAATATCCAATTTGGAACTGTATTAAAAAACTTTGGAATATAATATATCCTTTGTTTACTTCCATAGTTATTCATGATTCTAGGTATTTTAAATGCTGGTAAATTGCGTAATATTCGCATGCTCGTATTTTCACTTAAAAATTTAATTTTATGAAAATTTTGCAATAACATCATATAATTTCCTAATTCTTGAATTTTCAAAATTTTTAACTTTCTAAATTTGATATCATTGTCTACATTATCAAGTTTGGAATTTTTTACACGGGGGGAGGCCGTGGCCTGGTGGGCTTTTACTGAAACACATTTTCAGAAGTTAAGCAACATCAGGTACAGCTATCTGTGACCATCTGTGATCATCATACAGCAGTCGTTAATCCAGGTTCATCCAAGGACCCAACTCGTCAGCCTCAGGCCATACAGGCCCTGAATGGACTTATTGGATTACAATAAATAAAAAAAATTTATTAGTCTAACTTGTATTTTCTCAATTTTTTTATGCCTGTGGCAAATCTAAAATTTGATAAACCATATCTGCTTCTAGCCTCAAAAAAGGCATTATAAAATAATTTTTTAGTTTCTATAGGACAATACCAAATTATATAAAACATTTTGATTAAGATTTTCCGACATTTATTACAAATCTTCGCATTTCAAAAATAATTTGCATTTGAAATATAAGAAATCAAACGATCAGAATGTTTATGATTAGTTTCGAGAAATTAGAAGACTTTTTAAACGCTCTAAACAAAACAGTTATAACTTAATCGAAAGGGGACTGTCCCATAATCCTAGACAATTTTGGGACACTTCAAAGAAACTTTTAGGCAAGAAGCAAGATACTGGGGCTTACCTAAGTTAACTGATATCGATCAATTAAATGATCTTGTCTCTCATTTCGAATTAAACATGGGTAATATAGAGGCTGCTATAGGAATTGCCGAAAACATCGCTGAGTGTTGGAAAAGCTTTGATTGTAAATTTATAGTTCCTGAAATATATGAAGTAGAACTATGTCGGATAGCCAAGGCGACCTCTGCGTCAAAAACTTTAGATAGTTATAATATTCCACACTACTTTTATAAGGGTTGTTTTGAGGTTTTAAAGTATCCTTTTAGTCAGATATTTAATAAATCAATTAAGTTGGGTATTTATCCCACTGCGTGGAAACAAGTTAAGTTGAAACCTATACCAAAGAAGACCTCCCCTAAAATTCCGATTGATTATAGACCAATTACTCTCATAAGTTTTCCTGCAAAACTGATTGAATCATATGTAGCTAGCAATTTATCTAATTTTGTTGACCTCTATTTGCCAGAAGAGCAACACGGTTTTCGTAAAAAGCATTCGACTCAAACAAATCTTTCTGTCATACTACATAATATTGCACATAATATGGATAACCGCCTACAAACTGATGTGCTATATCTGGATTTTAGTCGAGCATTTGATAGCGTAAATGTAGATTTATTACTCACGAAGCTAAATATTATGGGTTGTGCACACAATATTGTGAATTGGATGAATTCTTTTCTTAAAAATAGATCGTTTACAATTGAGAGCAATGGAGCTGTTTCAAGAAGGAGGTTTATAAAGAGTGGTGTCCCCCAAGGGTCCCCATTAGGACATATACTTTTTAATATATTTATAGCTGATACTCTTCCTCTTAGACCATTGACAAAGGTAAAAGCATTGATGTTTGCGGATGACCTGAAAATTTTTTCTGAAGTAAAAAACTGGGATGATGCATTAATACTTAAAAGTAGTTTAGATTATATTTACTTTTGGGCTGGATCCAATGGTTTAAGATTAAATGAATCTAAATCCTTTTTTATTATTTTTTCAAGAAAGGCAACTAACTTTGTGTTCAATTATAAGTTGGGCCGAATAAATTTAGATCAAAAATTTTTGGCTTGTGACTTGGGTGTTATTTTTCAGGATAATTTGTCTTTTTCTAAACATTTGGAATATCTTATTTCCCAAGTATATATGAGAATTGGAATTATCAAAAGACTGTCCAATTTTTTTATTGATATAAACACTTTTTTAACTTTTTTTTAAAATTATCGTAATTCCAAAAATATTGTATTGTGTTTTGATATGGTTTTCCGGTGAATCACAGAATTTTCATTTTTTACAGCAAAAAAATTCTCAATTTTATAAATTTTTATTTCGAAAATTTGGACCGTGCGATCATCTTAATTATGATCTTTACAAAACTTTTAACCTTTCATTAATTATTAATACTTATTTAATTAATATTTTAATTAGAATTTTTAATGGACAAATCTGTGCTCCACGAACCCTAGAACTTTTGTGGATTCGCGTTCCCAGAAGCAGTAGAAATCAAACTAGAAAGTGGAAAACAAAAATTTCTTAAATTGACCCGGCTTTTAAGATTATTCAAGCTATTTGTAATTCTGATTCTAGTTCTATGAAAGACATTTTTATCGATTCCTGTGATTCACTTTTT